>PQFF01000087.1:290099-306383 GCA_003547095.1 Diversispora epigaea | reverse complement strand
CATCATCATCATCATCATCATCATCATCATCATCATCATCATCATCATAATCATCATTTTGATCTGAACTAATAATTTGTTGTGAATATGTGAAAATAAAATTAATTAAATTATTAATCATAAATTTATGAATGAATGATGGATAATCAAAACTAGCTTGAGGTGGTGATGATGATAAATCAAATCCATTTTGAATAAGTAAAGTTCTAGCTTGAGTGTCCAAACACGATATAAAAGTTCGAATACATAATGCCTTCTTTCTCAAATTCTTATCATCTGAACGACATTCTTGACTCAAAGTTAATTTCCAAAGTATAGGTATACTAATTTTACACCAGATTCGATTTACTAATAATGATGAATATAAATCTTTAGTTGCTTGAACATTATTTAAAATCATAATTAATAATTCTGTGGAAATTGTGGAAATTTTAGTCGCCATTTTTTTTTTGCCTAAGAAATAAAGAGAAAATTATAGATGAGACATCTGATTTTAGAAGGTGTTAACTATTTGGGTAGATGGTAAACAATTTGGGTTGAGCTATACCAGAAATTTTTTTCGCTCCACGTGATATTTTACGTAAGGGTAAATTTTGATTGTTCCGCAAGTAAAAAATTCTAAGCCCAATAAAAATCGATATTTGAAGGGCGTGATACATCCTAACCCCTGAAATATCATGTGGAGGCGGAAATATTTCTGGTGGTACTGGGGAAGCTTTTGGTTTGGGTTAGTGCCGTCTAATTTGGGAGGTGGTAAACAATTTGGGAGGTGGTAAACAATTTGGGAGGTGTCATGGGTAATGATCTTGTATATACAAAATGATAAGGTGGTAATTTTGGATATTGAAATTGTTTAGCACTTAAAAAATAATCAGATTAAATTCGACATATTCAACATATGATTATTTTACAGATTTGAAAATCAATAAATTAATTATTATTATTATTTATTGATTTTTTTGTGAACAAAAACAAGTTTTTTGATGGTTTTTTAATTTTAATAGCACAAAAATAGTTACACATGATGATAGGGTAATTATAATAGAGATTAATATATTATATAAGTATAATAATAATTTAATATACATTTATTTGAATCGATTGGTTATGAGAAAATTTAATAATTGATTCAATTTTGGAATCATCTAATCTAGGTCAAGAAGTATCAAGTAACAATCTTTCTGGTTCATAAAAGAAAATATGTCCCAAATATAAAAATAGAAATTATATTCTTTTCGTATATTTTGATGTTATATTTTGATATTATTATTTTTTTGTCGAAAAATAAATTAAAAATAAAGTATAAAATAAAACCAAATGACAGATTGGATCAATTGTTTAACACCCCACCATCCTTCTTTTATCCATTTTTCCTTTAATTTACGCATTATAAATTAGTTTGGAGTTTTTTTTAGGAAAATCGCTCCTTTTTTGGAAAAAAGGAAATAATCCTCATGTTTTTTGTGAATTTTTGAAAAAAAACAAAATTTTTATTTTTGTATTTTTTTTCGATAAAAAAAATAAAAAGTGAGACATTTATTTTTTTTGATTCAAGGGGTTCATAACCATAGTGTCAACTGCTGTATCAAGGCTAAAAGTTATGAGATGCACTTTGCGGAATGATCAATTTGTTCCTTTGACATTATTGTTTCATTTTTGTAATTCCTTTTAAAAAATTAAAAAAAGCTTCGAAACAATTATTTTCTCACTTTATAGTTGGTATAAATTAAAAATTTCTTGATGTTTATACAATGAAAAAAATAATGAACAAAAGAAATTAATTGATATTACAGTACAATACATAATAAATTGTTTCAATGTTTATTATTAATTGATGAATTTAAAAATGCTTAGTAATAAAAATTATTGAACAATGATCAGGTCCTTAAAATTATAGAAAAAAAAATGGTTAGTAACAAAAATAATTGAATAATAAATAAGAATTGTAATACTAAAAAAATAAAATTTAAAATGGAAAAATTTTAGTAATAATTTTGATAATTTTATTTGTCTTTAGAAATAAATTATTATTATTTTATATTAAAATATGACTTGACTATTACACCTTTGAATCTGATATAAAGTAAAAAAAATGAATATAAAAATGTACATTTTTTAATTTTGACAGTTCTCCAGCTTTTAATCATCATGTGGTTTTTAATACTAAAATGTGAGCATATGACATTTTTTATGACTGATTTTTTTTGTACAATAGGCGGACTACCACTTAATTATGCAATTTCATATATCCAGCATTGTTCTTATTTAAATTATTAAATTTGAGTGGTGATTGAAAAAATTTTAGAAAGTAAATTTTGCCTTTGTTCTATTTGCCTATACTAATTTTTCATTACTATTTTTTATTTACTCTGCTGTCAATTCTATAGAATAACTCCATAGAAGACATTACACTTTTATTTCTTCTGCATCCCATCTAAAATTATACAATTTTACATTTGGTTTTTCATGAAAAAAAATAAACATTTTACATCTTACCTTGCTTAGAAATGCCATAGAATTTAAGAATGTCATCATGGTTACCCGATTTTCAATGTCTTTTAACCTTTTTTTTTCAATTAAACAAGAAGTAGCAGAATACTTACACAAGCTGAAAACGAAAAAAAGTAACAAGCAGTTGGTAACTTGTTTGCACGTTGGAATATCTAGCAAGCTTCACTGACAATCTAAACTAGGGATTGGAACCGGGTCCCTATAAGCCATCCGGATATCCGGATGACTTTAAAATCGGATATCCGGGTGAAAACGGATGATTTTCTAAAAAAAATTTTCACCTGGTTTCATCCGGTTTATGCTTCGAACCGGGTGATTGTCATAAAGATTCGGATTACATTCAATCCGAATAAAATAGGTTTAATTATTTTAATGTTTAAATTTTAAAAAATATATTTTTTTATATTTTTTAAAAAAATTGATTCCGTTTTTGATTAATAAATTAACCAATCAGAGCATCACATGTGAGTTAACTTTTATTCAAATTATATAAACCGGATCAACAAACATCATTATAATTAAAAATAAAAATATCATACGGATGATCCGGTTTCGAAAGTTTAAACCGGGTCACCCGTGATATCCGGGTGAAACCGGATTTTATAAATCCGGTTCTAATCTCTAATCTAAACAAATAAATAATTGCAAATAAACATCACTCAAAGAAACAAGCAGTAGTAGTTCGCTTGTGCAAAAAATTAAGTGCGCAAGCTTTGCAGACAAAAAAATAAAAGAAACAATAGTTTACTTATGTAATAAAATACCTGCATAAGTTTCGTTGACACACTAAACAAACAATCTTGCAAAATAAAATACCCGCCAAAATAAGGCTCAAGCAGTAGGCAAAGCAATAAATAAGGAAACATATCTTAAAACCAGATATACTCACAAAAAAATACTTACACTCGAAATATTTGCAAAAAGATAAGTTGTTAAAGTCAGTAACAGCAACATCGTTCAGTTTATCAAAAAAAAAAAAAGTTTTTGAAAAAGAAAAAATAAGGAGAGGGTTGAAAAAAAGGATAAAGCTTTATTTATAACTGATGATGTTGTACCAAAAAAAAATTTTTTTAAGGAATAACCAAGACTATTGATTACTTCAGATGAACACAAAATTTTTCGCAGATAAACTATTACATATATATATATACTCTAAAATATGTACTATATTTATTTAGTAGTTAAAATATTTATAATGATTTTATTTTTGTATTTTTCATACGGCATGTTTTTTTTCGTGTTGGAAACCTTTTTATGAAAATTGTTCTGCATTTGACAATAAAATTTTTGAACTTACAGTAAATGTCGAGTATTAAATTTATTTAAAAATTTATTTGATTTAGTCTAAACAAAAATTTTTAATTAGTCATTGAAACAATAAATAATATTAAAACTTTCATTTCGAAGCAAAAATAAAAATTATTTGGTAAAAGATCACAGAAAATATTTTCCGAAAATAATTAACCAATTTCTTTTTTATTAATTGATTTAATATTTTTTCTAACTAGAATTTCATTTAAGCATTTTTTGTTTATTTATTAATTTATTAACTTAAAGAATAAAGACAATACATTATTATACAAATAGGTTCTAGAAATAAGTCCATATCCTAAGTGTCATGTAATATCTCTTTTTTTCGTTATCTACTTTAGACAATAATGTAAAAAAATAAAATTAATAATTTCATTGTCTTCATATGATTCATAGAGCATAATTTAACTTATTTATATTAAATCTATGGTATAAAATAATTTTATATTTGTTACTTGTCATGATTATACTTGCACGCAAAATTATTTTGGGGCCCCGAAATTGCAATTTCGGGGAAAAAAGTCGAAATAGTTTTTCATAGAAGACGAAATTATTTTACTTAAAACCCGAAATTTTTTGATCACCCAGATTTATTCTTTAATTGAAGATACACATAACTGGGTACTTTTTTTACTTCTATATATAGAATAGATTCTACATAAATCTCAAAAAGTCGAAATACCTCAAAAATCCAAAATCAATTTTGGGAACATGTATAGTCATGATGTTTGATTTTGATTGATAATCATCGATATCATCAAGTGGTGTGTGAATTTTTATGGAGTATTAAATAATCATACCTATATTTATTTAATGAATAGTTTCTGCTATGAGCTTATATTAACGAAATTATGAATTTTTCGGTGTAATTTTAATTTTGCATATTATCGGTTGTAATAAATTTTATAATATTTCTTGTTTTTCGTTCATTATTTATTTATTTATTATTTGCTTTTTTTTTTATTTGTTTTCCTTGTCCAAAATATGAAATGCTAAATGAAAATTAGAATGGCTTTTAATTCTGCTATTTGGTTATAAAATCAATTCAAAGATAATGACATTAAGATAAAGTATGTCATTATTTGCTACAAAAAAGGAGTATTCTATATTGCAATTCTTGAGAAATATTTATTGAAAAAAATTATAATTATATAACAAAACAATCTATTTGCTATTTAGGGTGCATACTTAAAGTTCATTAACCAAAAAATATTCACAGTAAATTTAATTCTACAGTATAATGGATTTTTATTTTTGTTAATTTCTATTTTTTATAAAAAATGACTTAAATCTCGACAAATCTTTTTTATTTTATTTTGAGATTTCCTTCATTTTAGATTTGTTATTATTATTTTGATTGACAATTCTTGGAATCGTGTTTTACTAAAAAAAAGATTTAAAAACATTGTGGTTCAAGAATTTCCACAAACAATTCCTTTTATAATGGCTTCATGAACTATACGAATCAGAATCTATTGATCAATATTATTACCCGCATCATAGTTTCTATTTCATTCCAACCACAAGCAAAACATTCACAAAACTCACCATTCTTTTAATGTGTCATGAATTTTGCCGAATTCATTTTTCCTTCCAGTCATTCCGACCCCATATAAATGATTTATTGTCATCTTCGCAAAGCAACAATGCATTATTCCATCCACAAGATGTTTCAAACCATTTTCAGGAAGATTGACACTTTTCCAGAATCTCGTAATTCTGAATTTTCAAGAGTGTTGCGTATCCAATTGCTGAATCCAAAAGTGTATAAATCTCCTACTTGAGTTAAAACCCTAGAATGATTTTGACCACATACAATCCTCTATGATCTTCTTCTCGTTAAACTGTTTGATTTCTATTTGTGTAGATATAAAATAACAAGAATTGTCATTTTGCTTTTTCTTTTTTTTAATTGACAATCTGTCATCATTACCTTCTTCCTAACATTCTTTATTCATTACTTCCCCAACTGTAATAAATTCTTTCTTTAGTTAATTCTATGCAATTACATAACCTGTAAACCACTATTTGGAAGTTTGTTATTTCTGAGATCTTGAAAATTTGATCGTTTGTTGCTTTAAGATTTTTTCACATCCCAACTCCAAAATTTCTTTACCGAATAAATTGTGAATATCTGTCCACAAGTTACGTGATGCTGATTTATCTTTGACGATTATGATAATTCTTCAGGTATAATTTCTCTATGATATGATAAATATGTGAAGAATCTGATTTTTCTTCAGTATTAATAGAAATATTATTATTATCAGAAGATATAAGTGGACTAAATTGAATTATTACGGAATGAACTGTGGATCTTTTATAGAGATTGGATGAGGAGATTAATGGATGTGAAGTTATTATGTAAAGACTGTGGGTTTGTGTTTGGAGTGAAAGAAGGAAAGTAGAAGGATGATATTATTGGGAAATTAGAAATAATATAAAAAAAATTATTTGCAAGAATTAATCAAAAACAGCAATAGAACAATAATGATAGCCTGTTATATTTTTACCCACCCCTTACCCTTAAAACCAAAAAAAAAAAAGAAAAGTAAATAGAAAGGAAAAAGAAATTTTTTTTTTTATTTTTATATTTTATATTTTTTTTTATATTTTTTTTTTATATTTTTTTTTTATTTTTAATTTTTTAATGAAAAGTAAAGAGAAATAAAAAGAAGAAAAAAGAAAAAAAAAGAAAAAGAAAAGAAAACGAAAAGAAAAAAGAAATAAGAAAAAGGATAGAAAATTATAAAATGATAACATAAGCAATAAAGAATATAATACGAATGATGAAAATAATTAATGATAAAATAATAAAAAATTTTTGCATACTAGAAATTAGAGTTTCATTTTCGGAATTAACGATGTTGTTATTGCCATCATCATTATTGTTTCTATTGCTGTAATTGTTGTCATTTTGTGATTCAGGAGTAGTAAGGGCAAGTTTCTGAGAGAGACCCAAATAACTAGAAAAGGGAACTTGGTTTGCTGATTTTTTAGAAGCAGCAGAAACAGTTGAAGTGGTATTTTTTTGAGTGAGACCCAAATAACACGAAAAGGGGACTTCTTTTGTTGACTTTGAGAAGAAGCCATAGTTGTCTTAGTCTTCTGAGAAAGACCTAAATAGCTTGCGAAAGGGACTTCTTCTACAGGAGATTCATTAGGTTCGAAAGACATTTTAAATGAATAATAGAGTATGTTAGGTGAAAAGTAGAAGTTGAATTTTTTTTTTTTTTTTTGAGAAGAATCTGAAAAAGAGGAAGGGTTTATATATATTATTTGTAGCCCTAACCAAAAACAGTATTGTTTTCATGTTTCAATATTAATAATCTCACACATAAATTCATATATTAATAAAAGTATTAAAATCAATATAAAAAATAATAAAGACAATATCAAAATGGATGATCATTGTATGAAAAATTTGATTGGATAATTAGATCAGAGTTATTTTTTTTCAAATGATTAAAATTACATAATAATAATCATGGGATTTTTTTAATAATAACAAAAAGTATTATGATAATACAATATAAATATAAAAATAAAATATATTAAGCTGCTATTATTAATATGTAGTATTAGTTATTACATCATTATTACATTTATATTGTTGATTTCATTGGGCTATTGTTTTTATTCTTATTATAACATGACAACAATCATAATGTCATTATTGTCATCATTTTCATTTTGTGCTTTCAAATGATTTGAGAGGGACAGCGGAAATAGATTCCCACCATTATCATTATTAACATTATTGATTTATTGTTGTCTTTGTTATGTGTTATGTTACTGTTTCCATTGGTTATTATTATTAGGAGGTTGTTCTAGGCTCTCAATTTATTAAATAAAAAATTATTTTAAAAATAATAATTTGATTAAGTGAATATTTGATGTATATCAATTAATTTTTAATTTATTTGAATTACATCACTTTCGTGTAGATAAAAACTATTTTTTTTCTTGAAAAAGAACCAAGATAATTAGTTTTCATTTTTGATCATAAAATAATAACATAAATGTGATAATCAATGTGATTAATGAAAAAATTTAAATAATGGGCAGATAGGAGATGCATATTTTATATTATAATTNTGTCTTTTAACCTTTTTTTTTCAATTAAACAAGAAGTAGCAGAATACTTACACAAGCTGAAAACGAAAAAAAGTAACAAGCAGTTGGTAACTTGTTTGCACGTTGGAATATCTAGCAAGCTTCACTGACAATCTAAACTAGGGATTGGAACCGGGTCCCTATAAGCCATCCGGATATCCGGATGACTTTAAAATCGGATATCCGGGTGAAAACGGATGATTTTCTAAAAAAAATTTTCACCTGGTTTCATCCGGTTTATGCTTCGAACCGGGTGATTGTCATAAAGATTCGGATTACATTCAATCCGAATAAAATAGGTTTAATTATTTTAATGTTTAAATTTTAAAAAATATATTTTTTTATATTTTTTAAAAAAATTGATTCCGTTTTTGATTAATAAATTAACCAATCAGAGCATCACATGTGAGTTAACTTTTATTCAAATTATATAAACCGGATCAACAAACATCATTATAATTAAAAATAAAAATATCATACGGATGATCCGGTTTCGAAAGTTTAAACCGGGTCACCCGTGATATCCGGGTGAAACCGGATTTTATAAATCCGGTTCTAATCTCTAATCTAAACAAATAAATAATTGCAAATAAACATCACTCAAAGAAACAAGCAGTAGTAGTTCGCTTGTGCAAAAAATTAAGTGCGCAAGCTTTGCAGACAAAAAAATAAAAGAAACAATAGTTTACTTATGTAATAAAATACCTGCATAAGTTTCGTTGACACACTAAACAAACAATCTTGCAAAATAAAATACCCGCCAAAATAAGGCTCAAGCAGTAGGCAAAGCAATAAATAAGGAAACATATCTTAAAACCAGATATACTCACAAAAAAATACTTACACTCGAAATATTTGCAAAAAGATAAGTTGTTAAAGTCAGTAACAGCAACATCGTTCAGTTTATCAAAAAAAAAAAAAGTTTTTGAAAAAGAAAAAATAAGGAGAGGGTTGAAAAAAAGGATAAAGCTTTATTTATAACTGATGATGTTGTACCAAAAAAAAATTTTTTTAAGGAATAACCAAGACTATTGATTACTTCAGATGAACACAAAATTTTTCGCAGATAAACTATTACATATATATATATACTCTAAAATATGTACTATATTTATTTAGTAGTTAAAATATTTATAATGATTTTATTTTTGTATTTTTCATACGGCATGTTTTTTTTCGTGTTGGAAACCTTTTTATGAAAATTGTTCTGCATTTGACAATAAAATTTTTGAACTTACAGTAAATGTCGAGTATTAAATTTATTTAAAAATTTATTTGATTTAGTCTAAACAAAAATTTTTAATTAGTCATTGAAACAATAAATAATATTAAAACTTTCATTTCGAAGCAAAAATAAAAATTATTTGGTAAAAGATCACAGAAAATATTTTCCGAAAATAATTAACCAATTTCTTTTTTATTAATTGATTTAATATTTTTTCTAACTAGAATTTCATTTAAGCATTTTTTGTTTATTTATTAATTTATTAACTTAAAGAATAAAGACAATACATTATTATACAAATAGGTTCTAGAAATAAGTCCATATCCTAAGTGTCATGTAATATCTCTTTTTTTCGTTATCTACTTTAGACAATAATGTAAAAAAATAAAATTAATAATTTCATTGTCTTCATATGATTCATAGAGCATAATTTAACTTATTTATATTAAATCTATGGTATAAAATAATTTTATATTTGTTACTTGTCATGATTATACTTGCACGCAAAATTATTTTGGGGCCCCGAAATTGCAATTTCGGGGAAAAAAGTCGAAATAGTTTTTCATAGAAGACGAAATTATTTTACTTAAAACCCGAAATTTTTTGATCACCCAGATTTATTCTTTAATTGAAGATACACATAACTGGGTACTTTTTTTACTTCTATATATAGAATAGATTCTACATAAATCTCAAAAAGTCGAAATACCTCAAAAATCCAAAATCAATTTTGGGAACATGTATAGTCATGATGTTTGATTTTGATTGATAATCATCGATATCATCAAGTGGTGTGTGAATTTTTATGGAGTATTAAATAATCATACCTATATTTATTTAATGAATAGTTTCTGCTATGAGCTTATATTAACGAAATTATGAATTTTTCGGTGTAATTTTAATTTTGCATATTATNTTTTTCCTTCCAGTCATTCCGACCCCATATAAATGATTTATTGTCATCTTCGCAAAGCAACAATGCATTATTCCATCCACAAGATGTTTCAAACCATTTTCAGGAAGATTGACACTTTTCCAGAATCTCGTAATTCTGAATTTTCAAGAGTGTTGCGTATCCAATTGCTGAATCCAAAAGTGTATAAATCTCCTACTTGAGTTAAAACCCTAGAATGATTTTGACCACATACAATCCTCTATGATCTTCTTCTCGTTAAACTGTTTGATTTCTATTTGTGTAGATATAAAATAACAAGAATTGTCATTTTGCTTTTTCTTTTTTTTAATTGACAATCTGTCATCATTACCTTCTTCCTAACATTCTTTATTCATTACTTCCCCAACTGTAATAAATTCTTTCTTTAGTTAATTCTATGCAATTACATAACCTGTAAACCACTATTTGGAAGTTTGTTATTTCTGAGATCTTGAAAATTTGATCGTTTGTTGCTTTAAGATTTTTTCACATCCCAACTCCAAAATTTCTTTACCGAATAAATTGTGAATATCTGTCCACAAGTTACGTGATGCTGATTTATCTTTGACGATTATGATAATTCTTCAGGTATAATTTCTCTATGATATGATAAATATGTGAAGAATCTGATTTTTCTTCAGTATTAATAGAAATATTATTATTATCAGAAGATATAAGTGGACTAAATTGAATTATTACGGAATGAACTGTGGATCTTTTATAGAGATTGGATGAGGAGATTAATGGATGTGAAGTTATTATGTAAAGACTGTGGGTTTGTGTTTGGAGTGAAAGAAGGAAAGTAGAAGGATGATATTATTGGGAAATTAGAAATAATATAAAAAAAATTATTTGCAAGAATTAATCAAAAACAGCAATAGAACAATAATGATAGCCTGTTATATTTTTACCCACCCCTTACCCTTAAAACCAAAAAAAAAAAAGAAAAGTAAATAGAAAGGAAAAAGAAATTTTTTTTTTTATTTTTATATTTTATATTTTTTTTTATATTTTTTTTTTATATTTTTTTTTTATTTTTAATTTTTTAATGAAAAGTAAAGAGAAATAAAAAGAAGAAAAAAGAAAAAAAAAGAAAAAGAAAAGAAAACGAAAAGAAAAAAGAAATAAGAAAAAGGATAGAAAATTATAAAATGATAACATAAGCAATAAAGAATATAATACGAATGATGAAAATAATTAATGATAAAATAATAAAAAATTTTTGCATACTAGAAATTAGAGTTTCATTTTCGGAATTAACGATGTTGTTATTGCCATCATCATTATTGTTTCTATTGCTGTAATTGTTGTCATTTTGTGATTCAGGAGTAGTAAGGGCAAGTTTCTGAGAGAGACCCAAATAACTAGAAAAGGGAACTTGGTTTGCTGATTTTTTAGAAGCAGCAGAAACAGTTGAAGTGGTATTTTTTTGAGTGAGACCCAAATAACACGAAAAGGGGACTTCTTTTGTTGACTTTGAGAAGAAGCCATAGTTGTCTTAGTCTTCTGAGAAAGACCTAAATAGCTTGCGAAAGGGACTTCTTCTACAGGAGATTCATTAGGTTCGAAAGACATTTTAAATGAATAATAGAGTATGTTAGGTGAAAAGTAGAAGTTGAATTTTTTTTTTTTTTTTTGAGAAGAATCTGAAAAAGAGGAAGGGTTTATATATATTATTTGTAGCCCTAACCAAAAACAGTATTGTTTTCATGTTTCAATATTAATAATCTCACACATAAATTCATATATTAATAAAAGTATTAAAATCAATATAAAAAATAATAAAGACAATATCAAAATGGATGATCATTGTATGAAAAATTTGATTGGATAATTAGATCAGAGTTATTTTTTTTCAAATGATTAAAATTACATAATAATAATCATGGGATTTTTTTAATAATAACAAAAAGTATTATGATAATACAATATAAATATAAAAATAAAATATATTAAGCTGCTATTATTAATATGTAGTATTAGTTATTACATCATTATTACATTTATATTGTTGATTTCATTGGGCTATTGTTTTTATTCTTATTATAACATGACAACAATCATAATGTCATTATTGTCATCATTTTCATTTTGTGCTTTCAAATGATTTGAGAGGGACAGCGGAAATAGATTCCCACCATTATCATTATTAACATTATTGATTTATTGTTGTCTTTGTTATGTGTTATGTTACTGTTTCCATTGGTTATTATTATTAGGAGGTTGTTCTAGGCTCTCAATTTATTAAATAAAAAATTATTTTAAAAATAATAATTTGATTAAGTGAATATTTGATGTATATCAATTAATTTTTAATTTATTTGAATTACATCACTTTCGTGTAGATAAAAACTATTTTTTTTCTTGAAAAAGAACCAAGATAATTAGTTTTCATTTTTGATCATAAAATAATAACATAAATGTGATAATCAATGTGATTAATGAAAAAATTTAAATAATGGGCAGATAGGAGATGCATATTTTATATTATAATTATATATTTGCTTGTTGTTATTAAATATTCTCGTTATGTTTTTAGTGAACTACATGGATGACTTTCTATCAACAACAATCATTTCATCTGTGACGTAAATATGCTATAAAATTTGTATTGATAATGTGATTAAATTATATAATATTAATGATGCATCACTTATTTTTATTGGCTAATTTTTTCAAATATTTTCTAAAAATAGATTTGAAGCATTTCAAATATATTTTTTTCTTTTTGACATCAGATCAGATTCATATGGTTATTGTAATTATATACCATAATGCTATATTATACTTGGTCATAAATGTTTAGTACGAAATTCATAATTATGAATATATTTCTTTAGGAACTTTTTTTTGACAATATGAATATTGTTTACACTAATAAGAAAAAAATTATTTCATCAGATTATTTCAGATAAGGGAATGGGTTCCTTAGAAAAGGGAAATTATTTTCACATGAATAGTTTTTTTTTCTTAGAAAAAATTGTTTCACACGTTTACTCTTAAGATCATATAAATCGGAAAGTTACTAAATCCCTATTATTATTTATTTTTTATCACTTTCGACGTCAATCTTAATTTTCTCAAAANAAGCTTTGCAGACAAAAAAATAAAAGAAACAATAGTTTACTTATGTAATAAAATACCTGCATAAGTTTCGTTGACACACTAAACAAACAATCTTGCAAAATAAAATACCCGCCAAAATAAGGCTCAAGCAGTAGGCAAAGCAATAAATAAGGAAACATATCTTAAAACCAGATATACTCACAAAAAAATACTTACACTCGAAATATTTGCAAAAAGATAAGTTGTTAAAGTCAGTAACAGCAACATCGTTCAGTTTATCAAAAAAAAAAAAAGTTTTTGAAAAAGAAAAAATAAGGAGAGGGTTGAAAAAAAGGATAAAGCTTTATTTATAACTGATGATGTTGTACCAAAAAAAAATTTTTTTAAGGAATAACCAAGACTATTGATTACTTCAGATGAACACAAAATTTTTCGCAGATAAACTATTACATATATATATATACTCTAAAATATGTACTATATTTATTTAGTAGTTAAAATATTTATAATGATTTTATTTTTGTATTTTTCATACGGCATGTTTTTTTTCGTGTTGGAAACCTTTTTATGAAAATTGTTCTGCATTTGACAATAAAATTTTTGAACTTACAGTAAATGTCGAGTATTAAATTTATTTAAAAATTTATTTGATTTAGTCTAAACAAAAATTTTTAATTAGTCATTGAAACAATAAATAATATTAAAACTTTCATTTCGAAGCAAAAATAAAAATTATTTGGTAAAAGATCACAGAAAATATTTTCCGAAAATAATTAACCAATTTCTTTTTTATTAATTGATTTAATATTTTTTCTAACTAGAATTTCATTTAAGCATTTTTTGTTTATTTATTAATTTATTAACTTAAAGAATAAAGACAATACATTATTATACAAATAGGTTCTAGAAATAAGTCCATATCCTAAGTGTCATGTAATATCTCTTTTTTTCGTTATCTACTTTAGACAATAATGTAAAAAAATAAAATTAATAATTTCATTGTCTTCATATGATTCATAGAGCATAATTTAACTTATTTATATTAAATCTATGGTATAAAATAATTTTATATTTGTTACTTGTCATGATTATACTTGCACGCAAAATTATTTTGGGGCCCCGAAATTGCAATTTCGGGGAAAAAAGTCGAAATAGTTTTTCATAGAAGACGAAATTATTTTACTTAAAACCCGAAATTTTTTGATCACCCAGATTTATTCTTTAATTGAAGATACACATAACTGGGTACTTTTTTTACTTCTATATATAGAATAGATTCTACATAAATCTCAAAAAGTCGAAATACCTCAAAAATCCAAAATCAATTTTGGGAACATGTATAGTCATGATGTTTGATTTTGATTGATAATCATCGATATCATCAAGTGGTGTGTGGAATTTTTATGGAGTATTAAATAATCATACCTATATTTATTTAATGAATAGTTTCTGCTATGAGCTTATATTAACGAAATTATGAATTTTTCGGTGTAATTTTAATTTTGCATATTATCGGTTGTAATAAATTTTATAATATTTCTTGTTTTTCGTTCATTATTTATTTATTTATTATTTGCTTTTTTTTTTATTTGTTTTCCTTGTCCAAAATATGAAATGCTAAATGAAAATTAGAATGGCTTTTAATTCTGCTATTTGGTTATAAAATCAATTCAAAGATAATGACATTAAGATAAAGTATGTCATTATTTGCTACAAAAAAGGAGTATTCTATATTGCAATTCTTGAGAAATATTTATTGAAAAAAATTATAATTATATAACAAAACAATCTATTTGCTATTTAGGGTGCATACTTAAAGTTCATTAACCAAAAAATATTCACAGTAAATTTAATTCTACAGTATAATGGATTTTTATTTTTGTTAATTTCTATTTTTTATAAAAAATGACTTAAATCTCGACAAATCTTTTTTATTTTATTTTGAGATTTCCTTCATTTTAGATTTGTTATTATTATTTTGATTGACAATTCTTGGAATCGTGTTTTACTAAAAAAAAGATTTAAAAACATTGTGGTTCAAGAATTTCCACAAACAATTCCTTTTATAATGGCTTCATGAACTATACGAATCAGAATCTATTGATCAATATTATTACCCGCATCATAGTTTCTATTTCATTCCAACCACAAGCAAAACATTCACAAAACTCACCATTCTTTTAATGTGTCATGAATTTTGCCGAATTCATTTTTCCTTCCAGTCATTCCGACCCCATATAAATGATTTATTGTCATCTTCGCAAAGCAACAATGCATTATTCCATCCACAAGATGTTTCAAACCATTTTCAGGAAGATTGACACTTTTCCAGAATCTCGTAATTCTGAATTTTCAAGAGTGTTGCGTATCCAATTGCTGAATCCAAAAGTGTATAAATCTCCTACTTGAGTTAAAACCCTAGAATGATTTTGACCACATACAATCCTCTATGATCTTCTTCTCGTTAAACTGTTTGATTTCTATTTGTGTAGATATAAAATAACAAGAATTGTCATTTTGCTTTTTCTTTTTTTTAATTGACAATCTGTCATCATTACCTTCTTCCTAACATTCTTTATTCATTACTTCCCCAACTGTAATAAATTCTTTCTTTAGTTAATTCTATGCAATTACATAACCTGTAAACCACTATTTGGAAGTTTGTTATTTCTGAGATCTTGAAAATTTGATCGTTTGTTGCTTTAAGATTTTTTCACATCCCAACTCCAAAATTTCTTTACCGAATAAATTGTGAATATCTGTCCACAAGTTACGTGATGCTGATTTATCTTTGACGATTATGATAATTCTTCAGGTATAATTTCTCTATGATATGATAAATATGTGAAGAATCTGATTTTTCTTCAGTATTAATAGAAATATTATTATTATCAGAAGATATAAGTGGACTAAATTGAATTATTACGGAATGAACTGTGGATCTTTTATAGAGATTGGATGAGGAGATTAATGGATGTGAAGTTATTATGTAAAGACTGTGGGTTTGTGTTTGGAGTGAAAGAAGGAAAGTAGAAGGATGATATTATTGGGAAATTAGAAATAATATAAAAAAAATTATTTGCAAGAATTAATCAAAAACAGCAATAGAACAATAATGATA
>PQFF01000087.1:230055-282193 GCA_003547095.1 Diversispora epigaea | reverse complement strand
CATATGGTTATTGTAATTATATACCATAATGCTATATTATACTTGGTCATAAATGTTTAGTACGAAATTCATAATTATGAATATATTTCTTTAGGAACTTTTTTTTGACAATATGAATATTGTTTACACTAATAAGAAAAAAATTATTTCATCAGATTATTTCAGATAAGGGAATGGGTTCCTTAGAAAAGGGAAATTATTTTCACATGAATAGTTTTTTTTTCTTAGAAAAAATTGTTTCACACGTTTACTCTTAAGATCATATAAATCGGAAAGTTACTAAATCCCTATTATTATTTATTTTTTATCACTTTCGACGTCAATCTTAATTTTCTCAAAACAAAGCAAAAATTCGTATTACAACATGGAATCTGTTTGCCATCTTTCTACATGCAAACTTGAAAAGCAAATTCTAGAGCAGTATGCTGAACTTTTGCAGCATTATACACGAAAGAAGCTCAAAAACAAAATTTTCTCAATGTATCTTATGAAAATTTAAAAAGATTATCGAAAATATTAAAAATATCTAGTCATAAATTCAAAAAAGCATTTAATAAAGTATTCAGCAATGATTACGATTATGAGCATCTGATGAAGATTATATTTTGGCTCCAAAACCTACTGTGCCGTGTCAAACTGAGACATATATTGGGAATGTTGTTGCTACGTGGAAGGTGAATATGAAGTGATGGAGAAGGAAGTGGAGGAGGAAGTTGTAATAGGAGAAGATGAAGCAGTTACTGAAGAAGAAGAAGAAGGTGAAGATTCTAACAATATGGAGATTGATGATGATGATGATGGTGAAGATAATGATGGTGATGGTGAAGATGACAAATATGATGATGAAGAGGAGAAGAAATCAGAAGTGAGAGTCAGAAAGTTTAATTGGATCAGTGATGGGTGGAGTGAAACCGATCCTGATGATGGTAATATTGGTAATGAATTAATTGACCTAAGTGAAACTGATATTACCTCAGCAAAGAAATTCTAAAAAAGCAGGATCTTGATCCTGACTTTCTAGAACTAAATAATTATTATATGAAACTATATGAAGAAATGTTCTCAATAAGAATAAATTGAATATTGGTCTTTTTTCTTTTGAACATTAATAAGCTTAAAGAATTTTTTTAGGTCAGATTAAATTTTTTGTAATTATTTTCATTTTTTTTTAAATAAAATTATTATAATTTGTATGTGATAAATTGTGTCAAGTCGCTCATCAACCTAAAGTTATAAGATGCACTTTGCAATATATCAATTTGTTTCTTTGGTGATCACTATTTTTGATGATTTGATTGTTTATCATATAATTTCACTGAATGTGATAATTTCACGTATGTATTTGTCATTAGGCCCATACCATAGTGCCAAGTCGCTGCATTGAACCTAAAGTTTATGAGATGCACGATCAATTTGTTTCTTTGACGATCACAATTCGTTTTTTTGTAAAGTCTTTTAGAAAATTGTTAGCCAATGCGACAAAAAATAACAATAATAAAATAAGTTTTATTTAATAAAAATAATCCAATAAAAAAAGATCAAATATTTTGCTAATAATTTTTCTATAACAGACCATCATTTTGGCAACACAAAATGATTAATTGTGCGAACCAATCAAATAAATATTAAATAAATATATATTTTTGAAAATATTGTCATATAATTTTTCCTTTTTCTGAGATAGAAAGTAGACAATCAAGTATTTTATAACTATTATATTGCGATATGCTATAAAAATGTTTATCTCATGATTTTGATTATGATTACAATTATAATTTTAACAAGTAATTGAATTGGAAAATATCATCGATTGAAATATTATTATTATCGAAATCGAACTATATTTTTTGGAGTTATATAATTAATATGAATACGTATATGTTTAATATTTAACTCGATTTCAACTCATATTTGTGTTACTCATTTGACTTGACCACTTGACCAAATATGTATTATGAATTATTCATATGCTTCACACGTCGTAAACCAGTATTTACGATCGCACAAGAAGCACCTTGTAAGTTTAACAAAATTAAAGGGGTATGATGCGTACATGCTTTTCTAATTATTCACTTTCACCGCTCCGACATTATTTTTTTAATTTTTTGATTTTAAAAAAAATTCCAAATATTATTTAAATTTCGTTTATGCCTTATCTGAATAAATTGATACTACACTAAACAATCGATAATACTTTACTATAAAAATTTTTAAACACTCGCTACTACATTACTACTTAAAACATTCACTTGACTTACACGTATTCTAAAATAATTTTATTTTCAAAACAAGAGTTCAAGGTTAGGGAAGTTTGAATTTTAAATTAATATTGTATATTTTTCCATTTATTTATGTTTGATGTACTTAATTCATAATACTACTGTTTTATTATTAAGTATTTTGTATAAAGCAATTCCATTAACCATGCCAGATGCAAATGTTCCCTTTTGTGAACTTATATATGCTAAAATTTCAAAAGTAGTTGACATTTTTCAAATTCATCAATTTATTTAAAACATTATTTAATCAATCATAAATAAGATATTTTATGTAATATTATTTATTCAGATGTTTTTAATCATTTTATGTTAGGTTATCTAATAGTATATCCATTTTTATATTTATTTTTATTACTAAGCATTTTTCAAAATAATAAAAATTGAAATAAAATCATTTCAAATTAAGTAAAATAAATAATCTGATATATTTATTATGAAGTATTTTCAAATTTATTAATCATAATAAGAATAAATAAAATTTGTTCATATTTATTCAGATGTTCTGGAATTATTTTTCAAGCCTTGATTTTAATCATTGCAGAATTATTAATTTGCACATTACATTTTTGTAAATTGAACAAAATTTTGTGTGTAGGTGAGTTATATTTCAATTTTTATGTCTAGAAAAGTTATGGTTATCTAATAATACATTCATTTTTAAATTACTTTAAAATATTTAAAATTGAAAAATTAAATTGTTAAAATTAATAATCAAGACAATACAATAACTGATTATTGTTTAATAAATTGGTTTTTCAAATTCATCAATTAAAAAAATTAATAATAAAAAAAAAATTATGCATTTATTCTCAATCCTGAAATTAATTAATTTGTTTCTTAAGATGAACAAAATTTTGTTCACAAATTTTTTATGATAATAAATAATCTAATAATTTTTATATAAAATATTTATTTTATTTATTCCTGTATTTTCTTGACAAATAAATAATACATAAAATACAAAGTACATTAAATTATAATAAGTATTTATAATAATTCAATCAACACATGAATAGCAATTTAAGTTGAAATATCAAAAAAAAAAGGCAAAAATTTATTAGGGGCAATGTAATTATATTATTCATTACAATAAATATGTAAATGACAATCTGATTATTTTTCAAACAAAAGGTTTTTTATTTATTATATTTGCTCATGTTGGAATAAGAATACATTATAATATTATATACAAAATTTAATTTTTGTGCTTAGGTAGTAAATAATTAAAAATCCAATTTTCTTTATAATAATTTGTTTATGATTATAACTAGTATGATGGGGGCACTTCGTGCCCCGTCTTATTTGGATTTTGGATATCGGGAGGTCAGAAGTTCAAAAAATAAAATATTAACAATAATTTCTATAGGATTTATTTCTTTTTGAACTTCGGTAACAATTCCGAATCAGGTGATTGTTATTGTGTAAAGTTTGGCTTGACGGGTTTTTTGAGTAGTACAGGTGTTTTAGTAACGGCACATCGGTTACACGAATTGGTCTTCGTTAAATACATTTTTTTAGGTGAAGTGGCGAGAGGTTAAAGGCAGAATTTTGCAAAGGCACAATGAGCGAAGACTTTTTTTTTATTGACTGCGTGAGTAAATCGTTGGAATCAAACTTTGGCATAAGAAAATTTTCTTAGATCAAAGGATTTACGAAGGAGTTGATTTGGTAGAAATTCGTGTAACGGAATGAAAACGTGAAGAATCTTTTGGTTCAAGGTAATCACGATTAATACTTGCTTTATGTTTAAGGGTAAAATAAACGAAGGGGTAGTTTGTTGATTTATTACATCATATTTAAATGTTTTAAATTTCTTAAATGTTTTTAAATGTTTTAAAGTAAACAGAGGGGTAGTTGTTTATTTATTACATCATGATGGTTAGTCTTTGAGTTGTCGTTTATAGAAATATTGTAAATTTATATCAACACTAAACTTGCTTTATATAAACGGAATTTATTGTTGAGAATTTTTATTATTTTTCATCATCTTCGAAGCAATTATGCCATGCTATGCTGACACCATTGTAAAAATTAAGGTTGTTCGTAAGACCGAGAAGAAAGATCTTAAATTGGTGGTTGTGTGGGCCATTGGCATGTATCCCGCGGATCGTGAAGATAACGAAATCGAGATGGTTTTATTTGTTCCTATCAATCCTAAAGAGAGAGATCCTGAAACCCAGGCCATTTTTGAAAAGGATAGGTTTTATTCAGTTGGCGGAAAGATTGTGCCTGGGCATTATGGAGGTGTAAAAAGGCCAAAGGTAATAGTTAAATTATTATTCAAACTATGAAATATACTTATCACTTTATTCTTACAGATGACGGTTTCAGTCTCAACTGGCTTGACTATTCTTGATAAAGCTCCCAATTCGAATAAATGTCCGTTGAAGGTTTCTCTGGTTGGGGTCCCTCAAGAATTACCCCGAGTAGTAGAAGACGATGAGAATGCCGTATTGAATGTTTTGGTAGATGATTACGTTGGCCAAGATCTTGATTTTGATATTAAAGTTGCATTTCAGTACTTAAATTCTCGGTTTGCAAGTTTAAAGAGTATAATTCGTCCGCGAGATTCGTTTATTTTTGTTGTAGGGCAGTTGGAAGTCATCGATAACGATTTTTACATTTACGCGAAAGATATTAACTGTATTAGTACCCAATCTTTACCAAGGAGAAATTCTGATGACAAATTATACGGTTCATCAGAAAATATTAATACGGCCCGGTCAAAACTTATTGCCACTCATCGTAATGTTATTGGAAATCAAAGAGAATCTTCCGAAGTTGGAACATCATCTTCTGTGGTTTTGGATAGTGACGATACCTTTTCTTCGAAACGTGTGAAAATTGAACCTGCTGATGAGTCTGTAAGTATTTTCGATGGTGTTGAAAAGAGTAATGATGAGATTAACAAAACCGAAGCAACGGCTAAAAGAGGGAGGCGTAAGAAGAACATTTGTAACGATAAGAAGGGAAAGGGTTACGTGGGCAGATCTTTACGTAGCACTTCGAAATTAAATGTTGACAGTAGAGAAGAATAAATTTATTTTTATTGATGTTTGTTTTGCGTGTATTAGTTTCTAAAACACCTTTAGTTTTATATAGTATAATTTTAATTTGGTTTTATCATGTAAAAAATAATATTATAATAAAGTTGGTTTTATTGTTATGTTATGATATAAATATATACTATTGTCATTGTATAATAAAAAAAAATCAGTTTTTTGATATAAATATATTTATAGTCATTACTAATTACTAATCGTAAATAAAAAAAAAAACAGTTTTGTATTTTAAGTTTATTTAAAGTAATTCTGAATACACAATATTTTTTGTGGTAAAAGAATTTTGTTGGTGGTTTTGTTTAGTTAGTATCAGGATATGGTTTCGCTGGCGAACTCTTGTTAGGGCAGTATAGAGTTGGCCGTGACCAAATACAGGGGTACGTAAATCAAGTACAACACGGTCTAATGTTAGTCCTTGTGAAGAATTGAACGTTGANGTAAAATAATTTGCTCTTCAGGTAGATGAATCGGTAAACACGTTACGGATGGTGATTGTGAAGTTATTCTATATTTGAAGATACGCCAAATTGCTTCCATAGCGGAAAGGTAACGTGCATTTATATAGTCGCTAATTTCATCGATTTTTTCGTTATCTAATTTATTTTTTTCTTCCATCCGAACGGTAACCATGGCCCGATCTGGTCCCTTATATATATATTTGTACAAATAAGATATGACATGTGATGTAGAGGCCACTTCAACGTTTATGTGCGAATTTAATTTAAGCAGAAGGAAAGCGTTATATGGCACCACGTTAATATCATTTTCAGTACGACGTCGGTAACGGACGTAGCCCTGTTCATCAATCACAGTGTGTTCTTGGATTGTTTGAGGATAATTCCAGCGGCATCGATTATTTTGCCATGTACATCTTTGACTACAACGGTGAATCATGAATTGTTTCACCAACTCACGAAGATGATTTTGTTGAAGATCGTTTCCCACGGGTAATTCAGCACTTACTACTTCGTCAATATCTTCCGGCTGTAACAAATTTGGTACTGATTTAATTATAATATGTGCGTGCGGTAAACCACGTTTTTGGAATTCAACAGCATGCATGTAATAAATAATTTTGCCAAAATATTTTTTTAACAGCTTACGTAGATAAGTTAAATACTGCTTGAACACGCGAACAACGATATCGGGTCGATCGGCGTAGTTTTGTCCAACACGCAATTGTTGTTGAATCTCTGGCCAATTCGGGTTTGTCGTAAAAGTAATAAAAAGTGTTGGCCGACCAAACTTACTCACGATCGCTAAAGCATCCATTGTTTTTTTGTAGGACCATCTATACGAAAGAGTATGTGAAGCTGGCAAATAAACATTATCAGGGTGTAATTCTGCTTCATCACCGAGTGACTCATTTTCATCTTGACCTCCTTTCCGAAATCTATGTTGTTCTCTACGTATAAATTGCAGACGTTCGTCATCTGCCCGACTAAACATATCTACCAAATATTCATTGAATAAACGACCAAGTAAATGAAACCTAGGTTCAGTCATAATACGGTAACGATAGTAATCAACTTGCGAAACCTTTTGCAAATTAGAATGTTCGGTGTTTATCCAATGTATACGCTAGCCGATTTCACCGTACGGAAAAAAGAGTGGATATTGCAATGCTTCGTAGTGCTCATCAAGGATATTAATGTAATCAGGCTTGTCTTCACCAATGTGCCAGATTTGTACACATCGTTCCTGAACTACAGCTGTCGAATGAACAATAGTACACGCAGCAATTTCAGCACCAGCTGTTGGCTGTTGAATTACCAATCGAGCTTGTGAATAATTTATGTCACGTAATCGATATAAACCTTGTACAAACGGATTTATCGTAGCTAACTCTTGTTCAATAACGTTAACAACATTTTGATCTAAATTACGTTGAATTGCGTCTTGCTCTCGTGCTTTAGCATAATATACAAACCAGTTAACCGGATAACCTCTCGTATCTGCAGAATGGATTTGGTGGTACGCACGACCGTTAACAGTAAAAGCATGTGGATGCGGTAAATGAACTACACCTCCTGTATAACCAAGCGTCGTAAAAGAAAAGAGCGAGTTGTACTGGCGACTAAGATGACTAAAGGTATCCAATGCGTAAAGGTCCTGTAAAGCGGGTGGTAAAGGTCGTAAAGGTGAAATCATATGTCTCAGCATTGGACTGCAACAAAAATTCTTTGGCTCCGACGGGAAAAGTTGTGTTCCACACTCAGGACACGTTCGGCTCCATCTAGGAGAATAAGCTTGTACGTGATTACCGCTTTTGATCGCTAGTTTATTCCACCACCACGAGTTATCGTCGTAATTATTGGAGTTAGTATCACTGTTATCATTAGAATTATTAATTGTCGAACTCGCGGTATTCTCTGGTAATATTGCTGTAATACGTTTACTCTGGTTCTGACGTGCAAAGTTAAGTTTCTTGCGTCTGCCCATGATTCTATTTTTACCGTTCTAACTATTAAATTCCGCATTTTTATTAAACAAAGTTTTGTGTTTATATATTATAATCCTTTATTCAAAATTTGACACTATACTTAAATTAACAATGTTTATTTAAGTACTAATAATAATTATGATGTAATTACAGCAAGTTTAATATCGGTCATTACTACCCCTATTACTTGTTCTCTTTCTTTTTAACATATTAATTGTCATCTCACTAAACCACAAAAAAAAAAAAAATTTATATAGTCTTGTTGCACAAATTTTCGTTTGATTAACTTCTTCGTAAATCCTTTGATTGGCGTAGATTTTCTTATGCTAAGGCTTGCTTCTGGTGATTTACTCGGTCGTTTATCAGCACACGAGATTTTGTCGTGCCGTAGGACTTCGCTTTTATTCTGTTTAAAAAGAAAGTCAAATGATATCACCTCAGAAATGTTCTTTGCAGATCATAAAATTGACCCAATCAAAACACGAATAAATAACCAATCAGCACACAGATTTATGCAGATCATGAATCCATTTATTTTAGTATTATATAGAAAATCAAGAAAATACAATAATATAATAAAAAAATAAAATATTAAATAAAATACTGTGGCATAAACAAATGTGCTGCTTATAAATAAAAAATATATAAATCATATTAATTATTCTTTAAAATTTAGCCACATGATTATATGTAATTATTTTATTTAAAAAATTTAAATTTGTTTTTTTATTTTTATATAAAAAAAAAACAATAATAAATAAAAAAAAATATAATATTAAAAATGCACCACTTACTTGATTACATAATACCACCTTTATTAATAATCAATTATTAAAAATTTACATTTTTACGAACAAAAAATTCATATCAATATACATTTTTTATTTTGTAAGAGCAAATATTAAAATTTTTTGGATTTATTTTTTTTAATTCACTTTGTCAAAAATAAAAAATTTTTCATCAAAGAAACAAAATGAAATAAGTGATTGTCAAAGGAATAAATTGACCATCCGCAAAGTGCATCTCATAACTTTAGGCTTGATGTAGCAAATGGTGATCATCAAGGGAACAAATTGATTATCCACAAGTGCATCTCATAACTTTTAGCCTTGATGCAGCAGTTTGACACACCCCTTAAATCAAAAAATCCGCGAAAAAAAATAAATAATTGTTTTCATACTTTTTTTACCAAGTGAAAAACAAAAAATAAAATTGAATTTTTTTTATTTCGTTTGTTTTTTTTTGAAAAAAATTAACAAAAACTCGAAGATCATTTCCTTTTTTCCCAAAAAGGAGCGATTTTCATCAAAAAATCTCCAAACTATTTATTATCTATTATAAAAAAATTGTATTAAATAACAAAAATCTTAGCAATAATGTACAAATGGGATGAAGAATTCATACTCTAAGGCTAGTGTTGAGATTTTAGAATATCAAAAAAATTAATAATTGGTGATTTATAATTTAATAAGTAAATACGAATAAAATTAAAAATTAGAAATATCCAAATCAATTATTCCAGAATCGCCTAGATAAGATAGAAATTAATTAATATAATTTATTATAAAGATAATATAATATATAAATAAATAAAAATATAACAATACTTACCAGGATCAGACATAGACTTAGTTAATTCTTCAAGTTCCCTTTCAAAATTTTCTTCATTCTTGGGTTTTGGGTGATTGATAATACATTTCCAGGATACATAATTCAACTAATTTTTGAATCAATTAATATGATTCAAATTTTTTTTTAAATATTCTCAAAGATTTCTGTCTTTTGCATATTTCAAAACCATCATATATTTGCTTGCCATAAAATTTAATTGAAACATCGTTTGTTTTTAAGTGAATTTTCATATAATTATATAAACATTTTTAATTTATAATTAAAACCTTATAATAATTTGAAAATTAAATTTAAATATTAATTAAAATATTTACTTCATTTAGGACATCGTTGAAATTTACAAAATTATCAAACTTTTTTAATATCATCTTTATTTTCAACATCCCATTCACTAATTGGTTCATCAATCCATCTAGCATAATGCATTGTTCAGAATCCACCTCAACCTATTTGTTTTAAATCCGTCATAAGATATTCATTCTATTGCTTCCCAAGAGTTATATTTAGTTGAGCATTTATCTATTTATTGTCCAATGATTAGAATCATTTTGGAAATGTTTCGAGTTACATGGCTTGCACCACCACCTTTCATTTTATTTTTTTGATTGTATTCTGAGCACATGTCAGATAACTTTTTTTTTTTGCTTAGGGAATGAGAGGTAGAAATTTATTTTTTTTGAAAAAAAGAAACGTAAATTATGTTGGTTGTTTTTATTATGCAAAAAAATCGCATTTATATTTTTATTACACAAAATGGGTTAATATTTCACATTGTATGAACTTGTGATATAATATGTTTGTCACTTCTACAATTATCAGTTATTTTTTTCTGAATAAATCTATTTATTTTTTCTGAGAGAATGGCAACTATTATTATGAACCAATTTATTACATTAATTAATCAATTGTATTGAAATTGTTAGCGATCAAATTTACATATCCTAATTCTCTGTAAATATAATAAATTAATTATTTATTAAAAAAAAATTAAAAAAAATCATTTGGACAGCTTTTTTTAATTCTATACTCTAATCATTAGATCATGAGAAAGATGGAAGTTCTAATCAAGTAATCGATTATATTTGCATTTCTAATTATTTATTTGTTATTTCAATTTCGTGTACTATCCGATTAATTTCTTTGATCTATTTCACGATGATTTTCTTTACGAAGAATTCATGTACGAAAATAAATTTGTTTTGGCAATTTATTTTAAATGTCAAATTGATCACACCGCAAATGTGGACCCTTTTATCAGAAAAATTTCAGCGTGAAAATAACGAATATACAAACAATTATTTTTTATTTTCAAAAATATATTTATTCTTGAAAAATAGAAAAGTATTTATTATCGATAATAAATAAATCAAGGCGAAAAAATTTGTCATATACTGATAGGCTGATATTATCAACTTAATTTTTTTTTTTTAAAAAAAAAAACAAGATTACGATTTAATAAAGCATCCCTGGTCCAAAACCCTTGTTACATTAATAGACTATATAACTATCATTCTATTACATTAAATTTTAATTACAGGGCGGTGACGAAGTCGCCATATCCAAAAACATCTACATCTAGTTACCTTATAAAAAAGAGATGTACGAGAAAATTTTATTTTCGGAAATTACAAAAACAATTGGTGGCTTAATGTCACACAATAGTACACTACACTACATTAGCATTTTTTTTTAAAAAAAAAAACCTCGTCCCAGTTTTTTTATTAATTAAAATCAAATTCAATAAACCATTTTTTCTTGTATTTAACCTTTAAGAATTGGTCGTTTATTTGTAAAAATTTCTTATTTCGAATTTTCATTGTAATAACCAAAAGTGACCAGATATCGGTAAAATTCATATTTAAGGGGCCAATTAACATTATTTATATTACAATATGTGAGTATTAAATCCAATAATTATTGAAATTAAAACTTTCAAACCAATTCACCAATTGACTTTTTTTTAATTTATACCATAGGTCGTGAGTATTCAGATCCATAATAATTAAGATCAAAGTTTAAAGCTAATTTAATATCTAATAATACTTCTTTAATTAATTATCTTATTACAGGGAGTGAGCATTATTTAAATTCATAATTATTTAGATCGAAATTTCAAGCTAATTTAATATTTAATAATACTTCTTTAATTAATTATCATGCAAATGAATCAGTTTGTGAGTATGAGTATTATTTAAATTCATAATTATTTAGCTCGAAATTTCAAGCTAATTTAATATCTAAGAATACTTCTTTAATTAATTATCATGCAAATGAATCAGTTTGTGAGTATGAGTATTATTTAAATTCATAATTATTTAGCTCGAAATTTCAAGCTAATTTAATATCTAAGAATACTTCTTTAATTAATTATCATGCAAATGAATCAGTTTGTGAGTATGAGTATTATTTAAATTCATAATTATTTAGCTCGAAATTTCAAGCTAATTTAATATCTAAGAATACTTCTTTAATTAATTATCATGCAAATGAATCAGTTTGTGAGTATGAGTATTATTTAAATTCATAATTATTTAGCTCGAAATTTCAAGCTAATTTAATATCTAAGAATACTTCTTTAATTAATTATCATGCAAATGAATCAGTTTGTGAGTATGAGTATTATTTAAATTCATAATTATTTAGCTCGAAATTTCAAGCTAATTTAATATCTAAGAATACTTCTTTAATTAATTATCATGCAAATGAATCAGTTTGTGAGTATGAGTATTATTTAAATTCATAATTATTTAGCTCGAAATTTCAAGCTAATTTAATATCTAAGAATACTTCTTTAATTAATTATCATGCAAATGAATCAGTTTGTGAGTATGAGTATTATTTAAATTCATAATTATTTAGCTCGAAATTTCAAGCTAATTTAATATCTAAGAATACTTCTTTAATTAATTATCATGCAAATGAATCAGTTTGTGAGTATGAGTATTATTTAAATTCATAATTATTTAGCTCGAAATTTCAAGCTAATTTAATATCTAAGAATACTTCTTTAATTAATTATCATGCAAATGAATCAGTTTGTGAGTATGAGTATTATTTAAATTCATAATTATTTAGCTCGAAATTTCAAGCTAATTTAATATCTAAGAATACTTCTTTAATTAATTATCATGCAAATGAATCAGTTTGTGAGTATGAGTATTATTTAAATTCATAATTATTTAGCTCGAAATTTCAAGCTAATTTAATATCTAAGAATACTTCTTTAATTAATTATCATGCAAATGAATCAGTTTGTGAGTATGAGTATTATTTAAATTCATAATTATTTAGCTCGAAATTTCAAGCTAATTTAATATCTAAGAATACTTCTTTAATTAATTATCATGCAAATGAATCAGTTTGTGAGTATGAGTATTATTTAAATTCATAATTATTTAGCTCGAAATTTCAAGCTAATTTAATATCTAAGAATACTTCTTTAATTAATTATCATGCAAATGAATCAGTTTGTGAGTATGAGTATTATTTAAATTCATAATTATTTAGCTCGAAATTTCAAGCTAATTTAATATCTAAGAATACTTCTTTAATTAATTATCATGCAAATGAATCAGTTTGTGAGTATGAGTATTATTTAAATTCATAATTATTTTGATTGAAATTACAAGCTAATTTAATATCTAATAATACTTTTTTAATGAATTATTTTATTTTAGATTGTGAGTATTTAAATTCATAATTATTTAGATCGGAATTTCAAGCTAATTTAATATCTAATAATATTTCTTTAATTAATTATCTTATTACAGGCCGTGAGTATTATTTAAATTCATAATTATTTAGATCGAAATTTCAAGCTAATTTAATATCTAATAATTCTTTAATTATCATGTAATCAAATACATATCTTATTACAGGAAGTGAGTATTATTTAAATTCATAATTATTTAGAGAAAAGTTTCAAGCTAATCTAACATTAAATTAATTAATAATCAATTATATTAAAGGTGAGTATTTAGATTCATAATTAATGAAATCAAAGTTTTAAATTAGATTAATATCCATCGCGTATATAGGGGGTAGATATTTGTATTTAGAACTATTTCAATATAGAGTTTTCATAATTTCTTATTTTAAATAATATATTTTAGTGAATATGGAAAATGTATGGACTGTCAACAAGATAACACGGGGCCACAATGGTGCAATACATGTAATAGCATAAGATTTCAAAGTGAATTTAAGAAATGGACAAGTGAAGATGCAGAAATTGATGCATTTATTCAACAAACTCAACTCAAGGCAACTAAATATGAAGAAGTTATTGAATGGATTCCGTTTGATAGATTTAATAATATTACATATCTTGATAAAGGTGGGTTTGGCACTGTTTTCAAGGCAACATGGTCTGATGGATATATTACATCTTGGGATTCTCAAGGCAAAATTTGGAAAAGATTACAACAAAATGTTTGCTTAAAAAGTCTTAATACTTCTACAAATAAAGGTGGATTTTTACATGAGGTGAAATACTTTATATTATCATTAATTGAATAAACAATAATCATTTTTATTAATACTGAACTGATTAATATTTTAGATAAAATATCAACTCAAATTTAGAGGTATATGGGCAATTGCAATATATGGAATAACTAAAAATCCATCAGAAAATGAATATATGATGGTTATGCAATATGCAAGATATGGTAGCCTACGAAAAATGTTGAATGGTGGATTTAAAGAATTAACTTGGGAAAATAAAATTAAGAGTTTACATTACATAGCTTTGGGGCTTGCTAGAATTCATGAAACTGGCTTAATGCACAAAGATTTCCATTCTGGAAATATAGTTAATGAAACTAAAACTAGCTCTTATATCACTGATTTTGGGTTGTGTAAGCCAGTTACAGAAAATGATCCAGAAAAAATTTATGGAGTAATTCCATATATGGCACCTGAGACATTAAATAGAAGAGAATATACTCAAGCATCTGACATTTACTCATTTGGTATGATTATGTACGAAGTTTTTACAAGTTATCCACCTTATTATAATATACCACACAATGAAGAACTTGTAATTTCAATTTGTAATGGTCATAAACCTGAAATTATGTGTGAGATTCCACAATTGCTTAAAGATTTAATGGAAAAATGTTGGGATACTGATCCTTCCAATCGTCCAAAGGCTATAGAATTGAAATCTCATCTTAGGAAATATCTTAATAATAGTGAGATAAATGAACAGACTGAAAAAGCTAATGAGGCTAATAAGCTAAATAAGAATTTCATTCAATATAATCCAAAAGTAACACATCCTCAAGCAATATACACAAGTAGACATTTGCCTTTTCTGAAATCAAAAAAAAGTTGAACATGGTAAATATATTTTTTAAAGTAACAAATAATTGTTTTTATAAAATATATTTACATAAATTATTATTCTTGTTTAGTATTTTTAATTTAAAAACNTAGCTTTGGGGCTTGCTAGAATTCATGAAACTGGCTTAATGCACAAAGATTTCCATTCTGGAAATATAGTTAATGAAACTAAAACTAGCTCTTATATCACTGATTTTGGGTTGTGTAAGCCAGTTACAGAAAATGATCCAGAAAAAATTTATGGAGTAATTCCATATATGGCACCTGAGACATTAAATAGAAGAGAATATACTCAAGCATCTGACATTTACTCATTTGGTATGATTATGTACGAAGTTTTTACAAGTTATCCACCTTATTATAATATACCACACAATGAAGAACTTGTAATTTCAATTTGTAATGGTCATAAACCTGAAATTATGTGTGAGATTCCACAATTGCTTAAAGATTTAATGGAAAAATGTTGGGATACTGATCCTTCCAATCGTCCAAAGGCTATAGAATTGAAATCTCATCTTAGGAAATATCTTAATAATAGTGAGATAAATGAACAGACTGAAAAAGCTAATGAGGCTAATAAGCTAAATAAGAATTTCATTCAATATAATCCAAAAGTAACACATCCTCAAGCAATATACACAAGTAGACATTTGCCTTTTCTGAAATCAAAAAAAAGTTGAACATGGTAAATATATTTTTTAAAGTAACAAATAATTGTTTTTATAAAATATATTTACATAAATTATTATTCTTGTTTAGTATTTTTAATTTAAAAACGTAATTAACAATATTTAAATTTGCATAGTCGAAGAAAATGAAATTAATCTTTAATTTATTTTGTGTTTTGTTTAGCCTTGAGTCAACTTTAATATTTTAATATTAACAATAATTATTTTTATCATTTATATTTCTCATTTATTTATTTATTTGATCACTGGAATTATAGAGTATGACTTTTTATTTTTTAATTAAAAGCTGACCAGTAGGTAATCAATTAAAATAAATCGTTATTATTATTTTTATTTATGTACTATATGCACATTATATGCTTGTGCTTAAATGTAGAACTCATTAATTTCATTAATCTCTGGTTCATCTAACTAAATTAGTAATTAAATTTTGACATATCACTGGAATTGCATATATCTCCTATTTTTAAAATAGCCTTTTAACTAATATATTTTATAAAAAAAAATAAAAAAATCCCATATCATATCATTATTGAGCTCATTATTATTGTAGTCTAATGATTCTAGTTATTAGTTATTATTAAAAAAGAAAGAGAAAAAAATCTTGTGCACCGTAATTAAATATTCCTGAATTGATACATGTTAGTGATCTTTTTTTTTTTAATATCCGTAGTATTTCAATTAAGTGGAAAAAAATAGTTTTAATAAATCATCAAGTTATAAATGAGAATAAAATTATCCGAACAACAAAAAAATATTGGTAACAACACAAATAAGAATCGATTGATAATCAAGTTATTTTATCATAAAAACCATTAAACATGCCGAATAAATAATTATAAATTTATTTCAAATTTCAACGTTTTTTCTTAAATAATCAAAAAGTGAAAAGGTAATTATCAACTATTTACTTATATAGTTTTCTTTAACAGTTAATTTATACATTATAATTTTTCTATAAAAAAAGAAGGATGATAAAGCATTAAACAATCGATCCAACGTGTCATGTTTTATTTTATACTTTATTTAATCTATTTTTCAACAAAAAAAAGAATAATACATGAAAAGAATTTTATTTTTAATAATTTCTATTTTCATATCTGTGAATTTTATATGACAATAATGATAATGATTGAAATTCACCTAATTTCTATTTTCGTTTTTAAAATAATATCTCATATATTTTTAGTACAAGAATTGAAAATATTAAATTAGGATATTAAATTAGTATCGAATATAAGCATCTATATATAGTACAAGCTTTTTCAGTATAAGCATTCAATATTAGGTTTAAAAGTTTATTTTAGCTTGATAAGTATATTCTATTGAAGATATAAGAAGAATAATAATAATTCTAATAACAACAACAACAATGATAATAATAATAGCAATAAAATTACTATTTGGCTAGTTTTAATATTTGTTGTGAGAAAATGATTGTCTCAATCATATAGATCAACAGGTCATCTCTGATATTTTTAAAATTTGTGTAGCTGATTTTTTACCATGCCAAATTTTATTTTTAGAACAATGACATTTGAAGTTATTAATCTATATTTGTCAAAAATGATCCTGAAGATGTATGATTTTTACATATTTTAGTTAGAAATAATAAATTAATATTTAAAAAGAAATAAAATAATAAAAATCAATATAGCTTTTAAAAGAAAGATAAAATGTAAAGTGTTAGTGATGAATGTTAAAAGCCCTTTAAAAAATTATACAATGGCCACAAGAATTTAATAGTGTATTATATTAAATATTTAATTACTTACAGTAGCAGAAATTTGTTTTTTAATAATATCAAAGTTCTGAAAATAATGTTTTACCAAAATTATTTAACATTATAATTAAATAATATATATCAATATAATTGTTTAGTTTTTATTTGTATACATCAAAACTTCTACTCATATATTTGAACTTTAAAAATTACTATTTCTAAATATTGGAAGTTTGTTATCTTGGAAAGAAATCAAGACAATAAAAATTTGATTTCCAAGTGATTTGAAAATTCATTAATCTGACTCAGAAGTTACTGGTACTGATAGTAATTAGTTCTAATGAATCAACAAAGAATTCAAAAAATAAATAATTAATAAATAATTTATTTAGTTTATTAATACAAATTAAAATTAAAAAAAAAATTAATTTCATTAGTTCTTCTTTAATTACTATTTTATTTTTACATTAAAAAGGTTTGATTTTTATTTATTTAATTTATAAAAATTGTTTTAAGAATAAAATTTTTTTAAATACAATTTTTGGTGAAGTTTATTCATTAAATTAATGAATAGTTTAACTTTTGTTTATTAAACATTATGTAAAAAAATTGTAAAATTAAAAATATTTTTCATTTGACTTAATGGTACAAAATGATTGGAAAAACTAGAATGACAAAATAAAGTTATCTGAAATTTTTATATTGCTGAATTTATTGTAACAATAATCATTGAAAATAAAGATAATGTCATATATACTAAAAGTGGAAAAGGTCAAAGTCTAATCGATAATTCACATATAATTATCTAGTAGTGAAGATTACACAAATACCAATTCAAACTAACTTAATAACAAGTAAACAGGGTAGACTTAAATGAGACGAAGAACATCAAGTTATCTTGTAGCACTAAACAAGAGGCAGTAATATGTAGGTTTATCAACAACAAATTTACAAAGGAAGTTTATACATGATTATTTTATTATTAATTATCAGTTTAATAAAGAATTACAAGGAGTAGTATTATCAAAGAACTATTTCTTTTAATTATTGAACTTGTTAGTTATCAGAACTAAATGAACTACTCTTCATCAAAAGGAAACTACTTGTTTTTTTATGTCAATCGTGTTAATCAAAATTTATAAACTATAAATATATTATTTGCGTCACAATAATTACTTGGATAAGTGATGAAACTGTAGAACTTGCTATTGATCCACCAATGGTTGGTATTTAATGAACAAATGTAATACTGTGGCGAAGTAAATTGGTAATCAGGTGAAATGTCACGGGAGATGATATTTTGTGACACTAGATGAACTTTCAGGTGATTATAATCTTTGTACGAGGATGAAGGATGAAAAATGCTGTACAAGGATGAAGGATACCGTACGAGGATGAAGGATATCATGCGAGGATGATGGATGATGCACAAATGATGAAGTGTGAAGTACAAAGATGAAGTGTAAACAAAAGAGAAAGTATAAATACAACTGTTGTCGGAAGTAAGTTTCAGTAGTGAATAATAGTCAGAAAAATATAATTACAAGTTAGAATATAATTGATGGTTAATTAATAATTAGAAATAATTCAGAATAATTCGAAATACTATAATAAATATTATATAGAAAAGTAAACTTCATTCAGGGACAGGAAAGATACGTCACACTGTAATATTTCTGTTGTTGAATGATACTTTGCTTTTAAAACTTTATATTTTATATTTTAATAAACTTATATTTTGTGTCATAATATTGCGAAATATTATTAAATATTGTTTGATACTGCGTTACTACTTTTACTCCACCTTACTCACTGTGCCTTCATGATTAATTTGATTATTATTTGATTATTATTATTATTTATTATATATTTATTATCTGTTTCGAGATAGGCCAGTTAAATCGATTGTATTAGCTGTGACCTACTGGCAGATAGAGCGTATTATTATTTGTTTGTGTGATGCAAACTGTGAGACTGATTTGAGAAATTGTTCGAAATACTCTGCACTCCTGTGACAATACCTTGAAGAACTAATAAATATCAANAATATAATTGATGGTTAATTAATAATTAGAAATAATTCAGAATAATTCGAAATACTATAATAAATATTATATAGAAAAGTAAACTTCATTCAGGGACAGGAAAGATACGTCACACTGTAATATTTCTGTTGTTGAATGATACTTTGCTTTTAAAACTTTATATTTTATATTTTAATAAACTTATATTTTGTGTCATAATATTGCGAAATATTATTAAATATTGTTTGATACTGCGTTACTACTTTTACTCCACCTTACTCACTGTGCCTTCATGATTAATTTGATTATTATTTGATTATTATTATTATTTATTATATATTTATTATCTGTTTCGAGATAGGCCAGTTAAATCGATTGTATTAGCTGTGACCTACTGGCAGATAGAGCGTATTATTATTTGTTTGTGTGATGCAAACTGTGAGACTGATTTGAGAAATTGTTCGAAATACTCTGCACTCCTGTGACAATACCTTGAAGAACTAATAAATATCAATATTACAGATCTGGCATTTCAGATAAGATAATTTTATATTATCAAAATAATTAGGCTGTTCAGAAATGATGTGATAAGTCTTTAAAAGTTTTTCAGTTCATGATGACATTTACAATCTAATCACTTTCTGTTAATGACCCAAAATTAAATAAAAGTTATAAAAGTTTAATATATCATTATTGGTGAAACTTCTATTGGAACACTACACTACAAATGTTGTTATTTCTTAAATATTACATGGCTACATAAAAAAAAATCATTTAGAATTTGGAGGAATTTCAGTTCTCTTACCAGTTAATATAGATAAAATCTCCAGTGGGAAAATTTCTTTCCATTATTTCTTACCACTTGTCATTGTCAACAAACTGATCCAATATTTTATCAAGAGAAACTAAGAATAGGAATATTAGATCCACAAACTAAATTAGTAATAGCATAAAAGATACAACAATAATTAATATACATTAAATACAACACATATAGTTGGATATTGTAAAAATTAATCAAATTATTGGTCTTTCTCCAAAAGGAGAGGTCCCTATCTATCAATTGCTAAAGATTATATGAAAGGTCTTCAAGTCATATGAAACTGATAAAATATTTTATCATTATACAAACTATTTGACAAAATAGTTTTAAAAGAAGTTGCATTTGTAATATTTTTAAATAATTCTTTAGGTGTGTTCTGACAATTGTTGATGAAAACATGGTTAAAGTAGCCTTTCTATTAAAAACTGGAATTGCNTAGAATAGGAATATTAGATCCACAAACTAAATTAGTAATAGCATAAAAGATACAACAATAATTAATATACATTAAATACAACACATATAGTTGGATATTGTAAAAATTAATCAAATTATTGGTCTTTCTCCAAAAGGAGAGGTCCCTATCTATCAATTGCTAAAGATTATATGAAAGGTCTTCAAGTCATATGAAACTGATAAAATATTTTATCATTATACAAACTATTTGACAAAATAGTTTTAAAAGAAGTTGCATTTGTAATATTTTTAAATAATTCTTTAGGTGTGTTCTGACAATTGTTGATGAAAACATGGTTAAAGTAGCCTTTCTATTAAAAACTGGAATTGCAATAGTTTTTGTTATTCTAGGGTTAATTGAATTCAATCCCTCCAAAATGCATTTGTATTGAAATACCCAAAACTCAAGGATTGACAATTCCCATATTACAGAATCTCTAGATGAATCAATTTTTGCTGATGGGCAAACATATATTGCATTGAGCAAAGCATAATGAAATGTCAATAAAAGCAGATGCTAAAGTTTTTGCTGAATATAATAATGTATAATGGAATTTTATAGAAGAATAAATCAATTAAGCATATTTTATTGTAAATGTTTTGTATCATGGTATAATTCACACTATCTCTATAAAAACTTTTTTAATTAAAATGAGTCAAATTAAATATCACAAATACAAAGCTCCCCCTAACCTAAACCTCTTGTTATAATAATAAATAATTACATTGTTCATAAATTAGTTATTTTGATTAAATAAAAAAAAATATTAAACCAATAAAAAAAATAAATAAAAATATCTACATTTCAATTTAGTAATACATAAAACTTTAATTAAAAACTAAACTATTATGCTCTCCAAAGTTAAATCTTTAGAAATTAAACTTTTAAAAAGAATAATAAATATGCAGAAAATTTTATAAATTTTATTATAATCTAAAAATGAAATATTATATATTTTTACATATATAATAAATATTTACATATTCAATATAACATTTTTACATAAAACATTTTTTATTGTCTATACAATAATAAAAAAATAAATAAAATAAGCAAATTCAAATTTTAATTTTTGTATGTTTTCTTACATATCTTAAAAATAAAATGTACATATTATATAATAAATATCGCAATTTAAAATCAGTTTCCTAAATAATCTGCAAACAAACAGTTTTTATAAGACTAATATAGATAAAGAAAACAAATGTTAAGAATAGATCATCCTTTTGTGAACAAAACAAAGTGTATTATTAATTTGACAACAATTTATCACACAAATGAGAATCCTTTTCACCTTTTAAAGATATCTATAATAAATATTTGTACAGGAATAAAAAAATTATGACCAAAAAACAATATATATTGCTTATAAAACTAACATCTTTTAAAATTAAACTTTCAATACCACTACTACTTTTGAAATATTAAAACTTATTAACAATTAAAATTTCAGTCATCATAGTAAAAAAGAAATTAACAAATAAAATGACACACCAAATCCAAATGATGGAACTTGATAATTCAGGAAATGAACTTGCTGAATTTGAATCTTTAGATGTAACATTCTTGTCAGGTCATGTAACAAGAACAAGTGCAAACTCGAATCATTCAAGAGCTCCAACACAAATTAATATGACACAAATATTGTTGCATCAACAATTCAATTTGAATTTGATCCATGGAAACCATCAAATAAACTTAAAAAATTATATAATCACTTTAATAATACAGTTTTAAATCAATTTCCATGCATTCCTTGCAGTTACTGTTCAAGACTACTGTACACATCAGATTCAAAGTGGATTATATATGATTCTACAGAAACTTATCCACTTACTGAGGCATTTCCAAATGTACCACTCTGCTTTCATCCAAATTTAGCAAATGAAAAAATTGCGTCATGTAAATCATGTCTCAATCCTTTAACATGTCGAACTTCACCAATGCTTGATCATATTCCAAATGAAATTGCTTCAGTTCCAATGTATCATTGAATATATCTGTCACCAATACATTTAAGTTGCTCATTAGGTCGCACACCTGGATCAAACCAATACACATGTTATTGACATTTGCAAGGATCATTTGGTTATTCAAAAAATTTGCATGCTTTAGCATTATATACAGGTACAATTGGAGCATTATTAGAAAATAATAATATACAATCCTGGTATCATCCTACTCTGTTAACAGCTGCTTCTTGGCTACATCAAAATAATGATTTTTTCAAGACTTATGATCATTTTTACAACCATGGCAATATTGATGGTCCACCACTTATATTTCCAACTGCAAGAATTTTATCAACTTCAGAAAATAATATCAGATCAATAACACAAACTAATTTANCTTGATCATATTCCAAATGAAATTGCTTCAGTTCCAATGTATCATTGAATATATCTGTCACCAATACATTTAAGTTGCTCATTAGGTCGCACACCTGGATCAAACCAATACACATGTTATTGACATTTGCAAGGATCATTTGGTTATTCAAAAAATTTGCATGCTTTAGCATTATATACAGGTACAATTGGAGCATTATTAGAAAATAATAATATACAATCCTGGTATCATCCTACTCTGTTAACAGCTGCTTCTTGGCTACATCAAAATAATGATTTTTTCAAGACTTATGATCATTTTTACAACCATGGCAATATTGATGGTCCACCACTTATATTTCCAACTGCAAGAATTTTATCAACTTCAGAAAATAATATCAGATCAATAACACAAACTAATTTATATCCTACGGATATAATAGTTCCAAATACAAATTTTAATTCAGAAATTCACAATGAAGACTATAGATTTTCACATTTAATGGCAGGGTATTTAATTGATAACAATGATACTACTTTACCTATTTCATTTTCAGATCCAAATATAGAACCTTTGTTATTTCCAGATTTGTTTCCTTTAGGACAAGGCCATTATTTTGATTTTAAATCATCACATAATTATAGACCAAATATTGACACATTGGGTAGTTATATTCATTTATATTTGGAATGTCCAGATCCTCAATTTCGGTTACATTGGTACTGGCCTCATTATTCCTATTTAAATTTGGAAAAATATCGAAATCATCAAAATAGAATTAGACTATTATGACAATCTGCTGCAGATTGAGAATACCTTCCAACAATAGTAGATTTAATAAAAAAAAGTACCTATTCAAGAAATAATATTATTGATGAATTACAAACAACAATTCCTTCATTTATTCATACTGGTAACACTTATTGGCGTCAAAAAGAATTAACCTTAATTACAATGGTAGAAAATTTTGGTTTGCCACAAATTTTTTATACTATGACAATGGGTGAAGGAAATTGGATACATTTACATAAAATTCTTGCTGCAACTGATAATAAAGATATACTTTCTACAAACAGACCATACCATGTTTATCAACATTATCAACATTGATTAAAATCAATACGTTATCACCTTTGGAAAAATCAAAATTTAACTAATTGGAGAAAATGGTTACATCATTTTGAACATAATGAGTTTCAAAATCGGGGAGCTATTCATACACATGGATTAGCATGGCTTGATAAACCAATTATAGAACTAATTGTAAATAATATTATTAGAGCTGATTTTCCTGATGAAAATAATGAAATAGAACTTTACAATTTAGTAAAAAAGTATCAAACTCATCATTGTAATCCTGCTCATTGTGGTGGACCACCTTCTTCAGGTTCTCGATGTAAATATGGATTTCCTCAACCCTTATCAAATTCAACATATCACAATTCAAGTGAATCAAGGTTTACATATCGAAGAATTAAACCAGAAGATCAGTGGATAGTTCCATACCATGCACTTACCTTTATCTTCGGCAAGGTCATTGTAATATTCAATTTGTAACTGGTAGATTTTTTGCAGAATATATGTGCAAATATGTAACAAAACCAGAGCCAACTGAATTATTTGAATTAAAAGAACAAAATGCATTTAAATGACATGTTCATGCTTGTAGAATGGGAACAATGGAATTAATGCTATTGTTACTTGGAAAATCTGTTTGTTGTAGTACTATAGCTGTAAATTATTTACCATCATCTACTCCTGCTCATCAAAATAAGGCAATACGACCTATTCATCAATTAATTAATGAACAATTTACAGACCTTTATTATCAAGATGCTATTGATAAGTATTTTGAAAGACCTATAGGACCAATATTTGATAATTTAACATATCCAATATATCACAGAAAATTTAAATATATATCAAATATACCTGCTCAAAGAGATTTTTGGCATGATATGAAGAATAGAATTATTGTAAAAAGAAAAAAAGAAATTTTAGTACGATTTCGATATTTAACAGTTAAAAATGCTGAAGATTTCTTTTATCAGCAGTTATTATCGCTGTTTTCAAAATGGTCCAGTAAGGTGATTGGTGATACAAAAAATATTACTGCAAATACTGCGAAAAAAAGATAATCATGCATAATAAAAATCTATCAAATCAATGAAAATATAAGTTTTTATATTACATTATAATTATTACTGTGTTCGTAGATGTTTTTTATTAAGATATGAGGAATATACTGTTAGAAACCTTCCTCTTGATTTCAAAGATTACAAATTCTGATTTCATGATTACAAGCGATTACAACAAATATGAAATGATCTTGAGATCTATACATTAATTAATTCAACTTTTATTTATATTTTCAACTTTCTTCATTTTGGAATCAGGTTTATAGACTCAAGACAGACATATATAAAGGTAGACATATCCTCCTGTGTTCTTTTTATTTTTTTTAAATAATTTATTTACCTTTTCTCTTGGATGAATGACAAGACTTTTTTTTTAAAGAAAAATATTTATTTATCTCCTTGGAATTAGAGTTTGCAACAGAAGAGTCATGTTTAGGATGATAATAAAACATATTAAAAGGTTGTAGTAATAATAATAATGTATAATAAATAAAAAATAAATGGTAAAATATTTGAAATAATAAAATTAAAGACGATAATAATAAGTAATAGCTTGAGGCAAAGCTTAATTTTATTGGTTAAAGACTAACATGTGATTCACATGGCTTAATGCATGATCATGAACTCGAAAATTTATTGGCCAAATAAATCATATGATAACTATGATCNTTCCTCTTGATTTCAAAGATTACAAATTCTGATTTCATGATTACAAGCGATTACAACAAATATGAAATGATCTTGAGATCTATACATTAATTAATTCAACTTTTATTTATATTTTCAACTTTCTTCATTTTGGAATCAGGTTTATAGACTCAAGACAGACATATATAAAGGTAGACATATCCTCCTGTGTTCTTTTTATTTTTTTTAAATAATTTATTTACCTTTTCTCTTGGATGAATGACAAGACTTTTTTTTTAAAGAAAAATATTTATTTATCTCCTTGGAATTAGAGTTTGCAACAGAAGAGTCATGTTTAGGATGATAATAAAACATATTAAAAGGTTGTAGTAATAATAATAATGTATAATAAATAAAAAATAAATGGTAAAATATTTGAAATAATAAAATTAAAGACGATAATAATAAGTAATAGCTTGAGGCAAAGCTTAATTTTATTGGTTAAAGACTAACATGTGATTCACATGGCTTAATGCATGATCATGAACTCGAAAATTTATTGGCCAAATAAATCATATGATAACTATGATCTGTGTTTTCGAAAAATAATATTTATTTTGATTTGCTAATCACTGATCAGACCATTTCGAAAATAGCAATAATTAAACTTTCAGCCCAAAATGAACATGATTTAAAAGGTAATTTTAATACCTATTGAGCTCAATTTCAAAGTAAATTTCCAATAGAATATGCAAATGTATTAAATTCTATATCTAATATATCACAAATACAAACAACCCAGTTTAACATATTTTATCAAAATTTAATTGATTCATTATTAACAACATTACAGCAAGATGTAATGTCAATAATTGGTAATCAATTATCAAAACTTATTCCATCAATATCTTTTTTTTCAAATAATGAAACATTAAATTTACCACCTGATTAATATCAAGTATACAATATTTTTACAACCTGCTGGGGACAAAGACAATTTCATCAACATCCTTTTTCTTTGTAACTGGTTCAGCAGGAACTGGCAAATCACACATTACTCGACTTATTGTAGAATTTCTGAAATCAAAAAAAGCAAATTATCTTTTAATGGCACCAACAGGTGTAGCAGCTTGCAATATTGATGGGAAAACTATTCATTCTGAGTTACGAATATCAGGAAGCATTTATAATCTTCAATCACTTGTAAATAATGATCAAAACCTTCGCCAAAAATTATCAAAAGTAGAATATATAATAATAGATGAGGCTTCTATGGTTGCAGCTCAAATGTTAACATTTTTAAGTATATTGTTTGGTCGTATTAAAAAAAATCATTTAGAATTTGGTGGGATTCCTGTTCTTCTTATTGGAGATCTTTTTCAATTGCCACCTGTTCAAGGTGATTTAATCTTTTATTCACCAGTATGGACTAATTTTTTTCCACTATTTTTGACTACTGCTCATCATTAACAAGAAGATGATTTTATCAGATGCTTGAAAAAATCAGAATTGGAAATATCACTGAAGATATTATCTCTAGAATACAACAAAAAATTCACAGATATAATTTTACAGATAAAGTATTGGATACTACTCATATTGTAGGATACAGAAATACAGCATCTACTATTAATGATATTATTGGAAACTATCAACCTTCAGTTGATGAACATACAGATCCTTATGAATCTATTGCAATTGACTATATGGGTAATGTTCAAATCTTATCAACTGAAACAGATAAGCTATTTCGTCATTATACAAATCTTCCAACAAAAATAATTTTAAAAGAAGGTATGAGAGTAATGTTTCTTAATAATTCATTATTCACTAAAGGATTATTCAATGGATCTATAGGTGTAGTTTTAAAAATTATTGATAATGATACAATTCAAGTTACTTTTCCATTAAAAACTGGTATTGCCAATGTAATAGTAGTGAAAGAAACTAGTTACTTCAGAGTAAATGGAATTCCTTCACATTGTCACCAATTTCCACTTCAAAATGCATTTGCTCTAACAGTTCATAAAACTCAAGGGCTAACACTCCCTCATGTAACAGTATCCCTGGATGAATCTATTTGCAAGTGGACAAGCATATGTAGCCTTGAGCAGAGCTACATCATGGGACAACTTAGAAATCACATCATTTAATAGAAATTCAATCAAAATTAATCCCAATGTTACTACTGAATATGAAAGATTAAAAGAAAAATACATCAACACCATTGGTGAATTTAACACATTTATAGCATAAAATAAAACAAATTCATATCAAACTCAATAATTATTATATTAAATATTAATAAATATAATATTAACTTAAAACTCAAACAAACAAAACTCCCCAATCCTGAACTCTTGTTATATCATAACAATTTTCCGGAGAAAAAAAAATATAAACGAAACTTGAATCTTTTTTTGATTCATTTTCCATTTCTTTTTTTTCATTTTCTTCTTTGAATTATCAAATAAAAAGTCATATGAATTAAATAGAATCCTCAGTTTAAATATTTATTATTTATTGTTTATTTTTATTTATTTATTATCCACCTTCGCAAAATATACATATATTTATTTTTTTAAAATTTTTTTTAATAAACAAAATATTATAACATAAAGAGAAAAGGAAATAATATAAGCCAATTATTTTTATTATCATAATATAAGCCAATTATTTTTATTTATTTATTATCATAATATAAGCCAATTATTTTTATTTATTTATTATCTACTTTTGCGAGATATATATATTTATTTTTTAAAAAGGAAATAATATAAGCCAATTATTTTTATTTATTTATTATCCACCTTCGCAAAATATACAAATATATATTTAATTTAAATATATAAATAATATAAATAATTATCATAACAATTTTTATCAGTTATCCTGGAGAAATAAAATATAAACAAAATTTTTTTGATTAATTTGATAAATACCATTTCCTTTTTTTCATTTTTCTTTGAATTATTAAATATAAGGTCATGTGAATTAAATAAAATCCTTGGCAATCATTTGATCATTTGTATAAATCTTAATCTCATAATCAATATTACATTAAAGTTTATTTAAAACCTTTTATTTCAATTGTATTTGAACATTAATAAATTACATAATCAATCATATGTATAAATTTTAATTACACGGTGGCGATGGAGTCGCAATATCCAAATCATCTAGTTTATTAATAAAAATCGGTTTGTCAAAAAATCACCTTAGAAAAAAATTTATTGGAGCATGGCTCCGTTGGAAAAAAAATCATCTAGTTACCTTACAGGAAAGAGATTTACGAGAAAATTTTATTTTTGGAAATTACAAAAAACAATTGGTGGCTTACTCATTTTTTTTTAAAGCCTCATCCAGTTTATTTATTTCAATGAACCATTTTTTCTTGTATTTAATACTATCCCTTTAAGAATTGGTAAAAATTTCTTATTTCTAATTTTCACTGCAATAACAAAAAGTGACCAGATATCGGTAAATTTTAAAAAATTCATATTTAAGGGCCAATTAACATTATTATATTACAATATGTGAGTATTAAATTCAATAATTATAGAAATCAAAACTTTCAAACCAATTCACCAATTGACTATTTTTTAATTTATAACATAGGTCGTAAGTATTCAGATCCATAATAATTATGATCAAAGTTTCAAGCTAATTTAATATCTAATAATACTTCTTTAATTAATTATCATGCAATTGAATCACAGGAAGTGAGTATTATTTCAATTTATAATTATTTAGATCGAACTTTCAAGCTAATTTAATATCTAATAATACTTTAATTAATTATCATGCAATTGAATCACAGGAAGTGAGCATTATTTAAATTTATAATTATTTAGATCGAAATTTCAAGCTAATTTAATATCTAATAATACTTTTTTAATTAATTATCTTTTTATAGTTGGTAAGTATTATTTAAATTTATAATTATTTAGATCGAATTTTCAAGCTAATTTAATATCTAATAATACTTCTTTAATTAATTATCATGCAATTGAATTACAGGGAGTGAGTATTATTTAAATTTATAATTATTTAGATCAAAATTTCAAGCTAATTTAATATCTAATAATACTTCTTTAATTAATTATCTTATTATAGTTGGTGAGTATTATTTAAATTCATAATTATTTAGATCGAAATTTCACGCTTATTTAATATCTAATAATACTTCTTTAATTAATTATCTTTTTATAGTATGTGAGTATTATTTAAATTTATAATTATTTAGATCGAAATTTCAAGTTAATTTAATATCTAATAATACTTCTTTAATTAATTATCATGCAATTGAATCACAGGAGGTGAGTATTATTTAAATACATAATTATTTAGATCGAAATTTCAAGCTAATTTAATATCTAATAATATTTCTTTAATTAATTGTCATGCAATTGGATCACAGTTTGTGAGTATTATTTAAATTTATAATTATTTAGATCGAAATTTCAAGCTAATTTAATATCTAGTAATACTTCTTTAATTAATTATCATGCAATTGAATCACAGATTGTGAGTCTTATTTAAATTCATAATTATTTAGATTGAAATTTCAAGCTAATTTAATATCTAATAATACTTTAATTAATTATCATGCAATTGAATCACAGGAAGTGAGTATTATTTCAATTTATAATTATTTAGATCGAAATTTCAAGTTAATTTAATATCTAATAATACTTCTTTAATTAATTATCTTTTTATAGTTGGTAAGTATTATTTAAATTTATAATTATTTAGATCGAAATTTCAAGCTAATTTAATATCTAATAATACTTCTTTAATTAATTATAATGCAATTGAATCACAGGAAGTGAGTATTATTTAAATTTATAATTATTTAAATCGAAATTTCAAGCTAATTTAATATCTAATAATACTTCTTTAATTAATTATCATGCAATTGAATCACAGGAAGTGAGTATTATTTAAATTTATAATTATTTAGATCGAAATTTCAAGCTAATTTAATATCTAATAATACTTCTTTAATTAATTATCATGCAATTGAATCACAGGAAGTGAGTATTATTTAAATTTATAATTATTTAGATTGAAATTTCAAGCTGATTTAATATCTAATAATACTTTAATTAATTATCATGCAATTGAATCACAGGGAGTGAATATTATTTAAATTTATAATTATTTAGATTGAAATTTCAAGCTGATTTAATATCTAATAATACTTCTTTAATTAATTATCATGCAATTGAATCACAGGGAGTGAGTATTATTTAAATTTATAATTATTTAGATCGAAATTTCAAGCTAATTTGATATCTAATAATACTTCTTTAATTAATTATCATGCAATTGAATCACAGGAAGTGAGTATTATTTAAATTCATAATTATTTAGATCGAAATTTCAAGCTTATTTAATATCTAATAATACTTCTTTAATTAATTATCATGCAATTGAATCACAGGAGGTGAGTATTTAGATCGAAATTTCAAGCTTATTTAATATCTAATAATACTTCTTTAATTAATTATCTTTTTATAGTATGTGAGTATTATTTAAATTTATAATTATTTAGATCGAAATTTCAAGCTAATTTAATATCTAATAATACTTCTTTAATTAATTATCTTTTTATAGTTGGTAAGTATTATTTAAATTTATAATTATTTAGATCAAAATTTCAAGCTAATTTAATATCTAATAATACTTCTTTAATTAATTATCATGTTGAATCACAGGGAGTGAGTATTATTTAAATTTATAATTATTTAGATCGAAATTTCAAGCTTATTTAATATCTAATAATACTTCTTTAATTAATTATCTTTTTATAGTATGTGAGTATTATTTAAATTTATAATTATTTAGATCGAAATTTCAAGCTAATTTAATATCTAATAATACTTCTTTAATTAATTATCTTTTTATAGTTGGTAAGTATTATTTAAATTTATAATTATTTAGATCAAAATTTTAATATCTAATAATACTTCTTTAATTAATTATCTTATTATAGTTGGTGAGTATTATTTAAATTCATAATTATTTAGATCGAAATTTCAAGCTAATTTAATATCTAATAATACTTCTTTAATTAATTGTCTTATTATTAGTTGGTGAGTATTATTTAAATTTATAATTATTTAGATCGAAATTTCAAGCTAATTTAATATCTAATAAGACTTCTTTAATTAATTATCATGCAATTGAATCACAGGAAGTGAGTATTATTTAAATTTATGATTATTTAGATCGAAATTTCAAGCTAATTTAATATCTAATAAGACTTCTTTAATTAATTATCATGCAATTGAATCACAGGAAGTGAGTATTATTTAAATTTATGATTATTTAGATCGAAATTTCAAGCTAATTTAATATCTAATAAGACTTCTTTAATTAATTATCATGCAATTGAATCACAGGAAGTGAGTATTATTTAAATTTATGATTATTTAGATCGAAATTTCAAGCTAATTTAATATCTAATAAGACTTCTTTAATTAATTATCATGCAATTGAATCACAGGAAGTGAGTATTATTTAAATTTATGATTATTTAGATCGAAATTTCAAGCTAATTTAATATCTAATAAGACTTCTTTAATTAATTATCATGCAATTGAATCACAGGAAGTGAGTATTATTTAAATTTATGATTATTTAGATCGAAATTTCAAGCTAATTTAATATCGAATAATACTTCTTTAATTAATTATCTTTTTATAGTTGGTAAGTATTATTTAAATTTATAATTATTTAGATCGAAATTTCAAGCTAATTTAATATCTAATAATACTTCTTTAATTAATTATCATGCAATTGAATCACAGTTTGTGAGTATTATTTAAATTTATAATTATTTAGATCGAAATTTCAAGCTAATTTAATATCTAATAATACTTCTTTAATTAATTATCTTTTTATAGTATGTGAGTATTATTTTAATTCATAATTATTTAGATCAAAATTTCAAGCTTATTTAATATCTAATAATACTTCTTTAATTAATTATCTTTTTATAGTATGTGAGTATTATTTTAATTCATAATTATTTAGATCAAAATTTCAAGCTTATTTAATATCTAATAATACTTCTTTAATTAATTATCTTTTTATAGTTGGTGAGTATTATTTAAATTCATAATTATTTAGATCGAAATTTCAAGCTAATTTAATATAATACTTCTTTAATTAATTATCATGCAATTGAATCACAGTTTGTGAGTATTATTTAAATTTATAATTATTTAGATCGAAATTTCAAGCTTATTTAATATCTAATAATACTTCTTTAATTAATTATCATGCAATTGAATCACAGGAGGTGAGTATTATTTAAATTCATAATTATTTAGATCGAAATTTCAAGCTAATTTGATATCTAATAATACTTCTTTAATTAATTATCTTATTATAGTTTGTGAGTATTATTTAAATTCATAATTATTTAGTTATTATTATATATAATTATTATTATTAATATGATGAATTCGATCATATTTTATTTAATTAATTATCATGCAATTGAATCACAGGAAGTGAGTATTATTTAAATTTATAATTATTTAGATCGAAATTTCAAGCTAATTTAATGTCTAATAATACTTCTTTAATTAATTATCATGCAATTGAATCACAGTTTGTGAGTATTATTTAAATTCATAATTATTTAGATCGAAATTTCAAGCTAATTTAATATCTAGTAATACTTCTTTAATTAATTATCATGCAATTGAATTACAGGGAGTGAGTATTATTTAAATTTAAAATTATTTAGATCAAAATTTCAAGCTAATTTAATATCTAATAATACTTCTTTAATTAATTATCTTATTATAGTTGGTGAGTATTATTTAAATTCATAATTATTTAGATCGAAATTTCAAGCTAATTTGATATCTAATAATACTTCTTTAATTAATTATCTTATTATAGTTTGTGAGTATTATTTAAATTCATAATTATTTAGTTATTATTATATATAATTATTATTATTAATATGATGAATTCGATCATATTTTATTTAATTAATTATCATGCAATTCAATCACAGGAAGTGAGTATTATTTAAATTTATAATTATTTAGATCGAAATTTCAAGCTAATTTAATATCTAATAATACTTCTTTAATTAATTATCATGCAATTGAATCACAGGAGGTGAGTATTATTTAAATTCATAATTATTGAAAATTTCAAGCTCTAATAATACTTCTTTAATTAATTATCATGCAATTGAATTACAGGGAGTGAGTATTATTTAAATTTATAATTATTTAGATCGAAATTTCAAGCTAATTTAATATCTAATGATACTTCTTTAATTAATTATCATGCAATTGAATTACAGGGAGTGAGTATTATTTAAATTTATAATTATTTAGATCGAAATTTCAAGCTAATTTAATATCTAATGATACTTCTTTAATTAATTATCATGCAATTGAATTACAGGGAGTGAGTATTATTTAAATTTATAATTATTTAGATCGAAATTTCAAGCTAATTTAATATCTAATGATACTTCTTTAATTAATTATCATGCAATTGAATTACAGGGAGTGAGTATTATTTAAATTTATAATTATTTAGATCGAAATTTCAAGCTAATTTAATATCTAATGATACTTCTTTAATTAATTATCATGCAATTGAATTACAGGGAGTGAGTATTATTTAAATTTATAATTATTTAGATCGAAATTTCAAGCTAATTTAATATCTAATGATACTTCTTTAATTAATTATCATGCAATTGAATTACAGGGAGTGAGTATTATTTAAATTTATAATTATTTAGATCGAAATTTCAAGCTAATTTAATATCTAATGATACTTCTTTAATTAATTATCATGCAATTGAATTACAGGGAGTGAGTATTATTTAAATTTATAATTATTTAGATCGAAATTTCAAGCTAATTTAATATCTAATGATACTTCTTTAATTAATTATCATGCAATTGAATTACAGGGAGTGAGTATTATTTAAATTTATAATTATTTAGATCGAAATTTCAAGCTAATTTAATATCTAATGATACTTCTTTAATTAATTATCATGCAATTGAATTACAGGGAGTGAGTATTATTTAAATTTATAATTATTTAGATCGAAATTTCAAGCTAATTTAATATCTAATGATACTTCTTTAATTAATTATCATGCAATTGAATTACAGGGAGTGAGTATTATTTAAATTTATAATTATTTAGATCGAAATTTCAAGCTAATTTAATATCTAATGATACTTCTTTAATTAATTATCATGCAATTGAATTACAGGGAGTGAGTATTATTTAAATTTATAATTATTTAGATCGAAATTTCAAGCTAATTTAATATCTAATGATACTTCTTTAATTAATTATCATGCAATTGAATTACAGGGAGTGAGTATTATTTAAATTTATAATTATTTAGATCGAAATTTCAAGCTAATTTAATATCTAATGATACTTCTTTAATTAATTATCATGCAATTGAATTACAGGGAGTGAGTATTATTTAAATTTATAATTATTTAGATCGAAATTTCAAGCTAATTTAATATCTAATGATACTTCTTTAATTAATTATCATGCAATTGAATTACAGGGAGTGAGTATTATTTAAATTTAAAATTATTTAGATCAAAATTTCAAGCTAATTTAATATCTAATAATACTTCTTTAATTAATTATCTTATTATAGTTGGTGAGTATTATTTAAATTCATAATTATTTAGATCGAAATTTCAAGCTTATTTAATACTTCTTTAATTAATTATCTTTTTATAGTTGGTGAGTATTATTTAAATTCATAATTATTTAGATCGAAATTTCAAGCTAATTTAATATCTAATAATACTTCTTTAATTAATTGTCTTATTATTAGTTGGTGAGTATTATTTAAATTTATAATTATTTAGATCAAAATTTCAAGCTTATTTAAAATCTAATAATACTTCTTTAATTAATTATCTTATTATAGTTGGCGAGTATTATTTAAATTTATAATTATTTAGATTGAAATTTCAAGCTAATTTAATATCTAATAATATTTCTTTAATTAATTATCTTATTATAGTTGGTAAGTATTATTTAAATTTATAATTATTTGGATCGAAATTTCAAGATCTAATAATACTTCTTTAATTAATTATCTTTTTATAGTTGGTGAGTATTATTTAAATTCATAATTATTTAGATTGAAATTTCAAGCTAATTTAATATCTAATAATACTTCTTTAATTAATTATCATGCAATTGAATCACAGGAGGTGAGTATTATTTAAATTCATAATTATTTAGATCGAAATTTCAAGCTTATTTAATATCTAATAATACTTTAATTAATTATCATGCAATTGAATCATAGGGAGTGAGTATTATTTAAATTTATAATTATTTAGATTGAAATTTCAAGCTAATTTAATATCTAATAATACTTCTTTAATTAATTATCTTATTATAGTTGGTAAGTATTATTTAAATTTATAATTATTAGATCGAAATTTCAAGCTAATTTAATATCTAATAATACTTCTTTAATTAATTATCATGCAATTGAATCACAGTTGGTGAGTATTATTTATAATTATTTAGATCAAAATTTCAAGCATATTTAATATCTAATAATACTTTAATTAATTATCTTTTTATAGTTGGTGAGTATTATTTAAATTCATAATTATTTAGATCGAAATTTAATTTAATATCTAATAATACTTCTTTAATTAATTATCATGCAATTGAATCACAGGAGGTGAGTATTATTTAAATTCATAATTATTGAAAATTTCAAGCTCTAATAATACTTCTTTAATTAATTATCATGCAATTGAATCACAGGGAGTGAGTATTATTTAAATTCATAATTATTTAGATCGAAATTTCAAGCTAATTTAATATCTAATAATACTTCTTTAATTAATTATCATGCAATTGAATCACAGGAAGTGAGTATTGTTTAAATTCATAATTATTTAGATCGAAATTTCAAGCTGATTTGATATCTAATAATACTTCTTTAATTAATTATCATGCAATTGAATCACAGGGAGTGAGTATTATTTAAATTCATAATTATTTAGATCGAAATTTCAAGCTAATTTAATATCTAATAATACTTCTTTAATTAATTATCATGCAATTGAATCACAGGAAGTGAGTATTATTTAAATTTATAATTATTTAGATCGAAATTTCAAGCTATCTAATAATACTTCTCTAATTAATTATCATGCAATTGAATCACAGGAAGTGAGTATTATTTAAATTTATAATTATTTAGATCAAAGTTGCAAGCTAATTTAATATCTAATAATACTTCTTTAATTAATTATCATGCAATTGAATCACAGTTTGTGAGTATTATTTAAATTCATAATTATTTAGATCGAAATTTCAAGCTAATTTAATATCTAGTAATACTTCTTTAATTAATTATCATGCAATTGAATTACAGGGAGTGAGTATTATTTAAATTTATAATTATTTAGATCAAAGTTGCAAGCTAATTTAATATCTAATAATACTTCTTTAATTAATTATCATGTAATTGAATCACAGGGAGTGAGTATTATTTAAATTTATAATTATTTAGATCAAAGTTGCAAGCTAATTTAATATCTAATAATACTTCTTTAATTAATTATCATGCAATTGAATCACAGGGAGTGAGTATTATTTAAATTTATAATTATTTAGATCGAAATTTCAAGCTATCTAATAATACTTCTCTAATTAATTATCATGCAATTGAATCACAGGCGGTGAGTATTATTTAAATTCATAATTATTTAGATCGAAATTTCAAGCTAATTTAATATCTAATAATACTTCTTTAATTAATTATCATGCAATTGAATTACAGGGAGTGAGTATTATTTAAATTTATAATTATTTAGATCAAAGTTGCAAGCTAATTTAATATCTAATAATACTTCTTTAATTAATTATCATGCAATTGAATCACAGGGAGTGAGTATTATTTAAATTTATAATTATTTAGATCGAAATTTCAAGCTATCTAATAATACTTCTCTAATTAATTATCATGCAATTGAATCACAGGGCGTGAGTATTATTTAAATTCATAATTATTTTGATCGAAATTTCAAGCTAATTTAATATCTAATAATACTTCTTTAATTAATTATCATGCAATTGAATCACAGGAGGTGAGTATTATTTAAATTTATAATTATTTAGATCGAAATTTCAAGCTGATTTAATATCTAATAATACTTCTTTAATTAATTATCTTTTTATAGTATGTGAGTATTATTTAAATTCATAATTATTTAGTTATTATTATATATAATTATTATTATTAATATGATGAATTCGATCATATTTTATTTAATTAATTATCATGCAATTGAATCACAGGGAGTGAGTATTATTTAAATTTATAATTATTTAGATCGAAATTTCAAGCTAATTTAATATCTAATAATACTTCTTTAATTAATTATCATGCAATTGAATCACAGGCGGTGAGTATTATTTAAATTCATAATTATTTTGATCGAAATTTCAAGCGAATTTAATATCTAATAATACTTCTTTAATTAATTATCTTATTATAGTTGGTAAGTATTATTTAAATTTATAATTCTTAGATCGAAATTTCAAGCTAATTTAATATCTAATAATTCTTCTTTAATTAATTATCATGCAATTGAATTACAGGGAGTGAGTATTATTTAAATTTATAATTATTTAGATCGAAATTTCAAGCTATCTAATAATACTTCTCTAATTAATTATCATGCAATTGAATCACAGGGCGTGAGTATTATTTAAATTCATAATTATTTTGATCGAAATTTCAAGCGAATTTAATATCTAATAATACTTCTTTAATTAATTATCTTATTATAGTTGGTAAGTATTATTTAAATTTATAATTCTTAGATCGAAATTTCAAGCTAATTTAATATCTAATAATTCTTCTTTAATTAATTATCATGCAATTGAATTACAGGGAGTGAGTATTATTTAAATTTATAATTATTTAGATCGAAATTTCAAGCTATCTAATAATACTTCTCTAATTAATTATCATGCAATTGAATCACAGGGCGTGAGTATTATTTAAATTCATAATTATTTTGATCGAAATTTCAAGCGAATTTAATATCTAATAATACTTCTTTAATTAATTATCTTATTATAGTTGGTAAGTATTATTTAAATTTATAATTCTTAGATCGAAATTTCAAGCTAATTTAATATCTAATAATACTTCTTTAATTAATTATCATGCAATTGAATCACAGTTTGTGAGTATTATTTAAATTCATAATTATTTAGATTGAAATTTCAAGCTGATTTAATATCTGATAATACTTCTTTAATTAATTATTATGCAATTGAATCACAGGGAGTGAGTATTATTTAAATTTATAATTATTTATATCGAAATTTCAAGCTGATTTAATATCTAATAATACTTCTTTAATTAATTATCATGCAATTGAATCACAGGGAGTGAGTATTATTTAAATTCATAATTATTTATATCGAAATTTCAAACTAATTATAATAGATATAAAATTATTTATAATAGATATAAAACTAGCGAAATTATGAATGGGGGAACTTCTAGAACTATATTTAAATAAATGAATAATAATGAGTCATTTTGTGACTAGTTTTTTTATGAAATGTTGTGTTGGTGTGACAGTTATATTTTTGGAAATTTCTTTTAGAGAATTTATTAACATATTGAAATAAATTTAATAAATTTTGAATAGTTAAGTAAATTTCATTATCAATAAATGTTTTGTCATCACAGTTGTAATGAAGGTCTTTTTTTATTTTTTATTTTATTTTTTATTTTTTATTTTTTATTTTTTATTTTTATTTTTTATTTTATTTTTATTTTTTATTTTATTTTTTATTTTATTTTTTATTTTTTTTTTTATTAAATATGCTTGAAGTCTCAGAGATTTCCAATTAGAAATGCACATGAGATATATATTTGAGAAAATAATTATGAAACTCCGGAATTTCGGAAATTCTAGAAAATAAAATAAATAGAAGGTTCCGAAATTGAAATAATTATGAAACTCCGAAATTCTAGAAAATAAAATAAATAGAATTGAAATAACTAATATAATTATGAAACTCCGGATTTCGGAAATTCTAGAAAAATAAAATTCTAAAATTGAAATAACCAATATAATTATGAAACTCCGGAATTCTAGAAAAATAAAATAAATAGACGGTTCTGAAATTGAAATAACTAATATGAAACTCCGGAATTTCAGAAATTCCAGAAAAATAAAATAAATAGAATATTTATACAAAGGCGTGCACTTACCCGACAACCAAACGTAAATTAATATAAATTACTCATCCAAATATTATATCATATTTTTATAGTCAATATAATGTATAGAATCTGATATAACATATTTATTTATTTATTTTTTTATATTTATCATTTGACAATATCATAAATTTTAAAGCCTTTATAATTTATATTCTGTTTAGAATTTCAATACAATATATTAAGTTTCAAAGTCCTATTTTTATAGGCACTTTATTCTGCTGAGTCTAATTTCAACGGAAATAGAAAAGATGCAATACACTGAAAGACAGAATAATCTTGGTCATTGTTATGAATTTGGGATTGGAACAACAACAGATGAGGAGAAAGCATTTCAGTGGTACTTGAAATCAGCTGAAGAGGGAAATAGTAATGGACAGAATAATCTTGGAGATTGTTATCGTAATGGGATCGGAACAACAAAAGATGAAGAGAAAGCATTTCAATGGTACATGAAATCAGCTGAAGGTGGAAATATTAATGGACAGAATAATCTTGGTTATTGTTATCAATATGAGATTGGAACAACAAAAGATGAGGAGAAAGCATTTCAGTGGTACTTGAAATCAGCTGAAGGTGGAGTAAAATATGTTCAGAGTTCAGTTGAATATTTATATCGAAATGAAATTGGAATTTCAAAAATCAAGAAAAATAAAAATAATTTAATGCAAGATGATGATATCGAAGTAGCCGTTAACCATTTTAATAATTTTTGCTGTATCTGTTGGAAAGAAATAGTTGTAGTAAAATCTGCCTTTATTACTTTCAAAATTTTGGTCTATGTCATGATTGTGGGAATTTAAATAGATACAAAAACATATGTCTAAATTGTAAACTTATTGAAATAAACTATTTGTCAAAATGGACTAGTGGCAATTATGAAATTGACAAGATTATTCACATGTCTCAATTAGATGAAAATGCAAAGGAATGGGAAATTTGGAGATGGATAGATTATAGTAAATTCAAAAATATAGAATACTTAGCCGAAGGAGTGTTTTCTAGAATTTGGAAAGCAGAATGGAAAGATATGCCTGAAGAATTATTTGGATTCTATAATTCAGATCAAGTTGCTTTAAAGAAACAACAAATTAGTTTTGAATTTTTAAAAGAGGTAAATATATCAAATATATTCTTTTTTTAATTTTAAAATATTTAATTTTAACTTTGTAACTTTACAATATAGTTGACGGTAAACTTCCATTGTCGAGATAGGTATGTTTTACCAGTTTTGGGTATAACTTATGATCTGAAGACAAAAGAATATGCAATAGTTTTACGATATATGAAAAATGGAAATTTGCTAGAATTTCTTCAGCAAAATAAGAAATTGCCTTAGAAAGAACGGTTATGGTTATTGAATTCTTTNGAAATAGTTGTAGTAAAATCTGCCTTTATTACTTTCAAAATTTTGGTCTATGTCATGATTGTGGGAATTTAAATAGATACAAAAACATATGTCTAAATTGTAAACTTATTGAAATAAACTATTTGTCAAAATGGACTAGTGGCAATTATGAAATTGACAAGATTATTCACATGTCTCAATTAGATGAAAATGCAAAGGAATGGGAAATTTGGAGATGGATAGATTATAGTAAATTCAAAAATATAGAATACTTAGCCGAAGGAGTGTTTTCTAGAATTTGGAAAGCAGAATGGAAAGATATGCCTGAAGAATTATTTGGATTCTATAATTCAGATCAAGTTGCTTTAAAGAAACAACAAATTAGTTTTGAATTTTTAAAAGAGGTAAATATATCAAATATATTCTTTTTTTAATTTTAAAATATTTAATTTTAACTTTGTAACTTTACAATATAGTTGACGGTAAACTTCCATTGTCGAGATAGGTATGTTTTACCAGTTTTGGGTATAACTTATGATCTGAAGACAAAAGAATATGCAATAGTTTTACGATATATGAAAAATGGAAATTTGCTAGAATTTCTTCAGCAAAATAAGAAATTGCCTTAGAAAGAACGGTTATGGTTATTGAATTCTTTTATTAGAGGACTAAAAACAATTCACAGTAAAGGATTTATTCATCGTGATCTTCATCCTGGAAACCTTATGATAACTGAAGCACACAATGATGCAAAATTCATAAGATTGGGAGATTTAGGATTCTGCAGACCAGTAAATGAGATCTTGTCATCTGGAACATACGGTGTATTACCATATATTGCGCCAGAGGTCATGAATAACAACAAATATACACAAGCTTCTGATATTTATAGTGTTGGAATTATTATGTGGGTAATATCAACAGGAAAAATACCATTTGAAGAGGAATTATATGATCCAAAACTAGCAATCTATTTTCTATGGATGCCGTCCAAAAATTCATAAAGGAACCCCTCAATGTTACGTTGATTTGATGGAAAAATGTTGGCATTAACAAACCAAATATCTAGTATGGTTCATCATAAATATAATTATTTAAAGTCTGGTTTATTTGTCTTTGCGAAGCATACTTTTTTTTTTTTTATCTATTAATACATCTATGTTCCATAATTTATGAGGACATTTATTGAAATTTATAAAAATAAAATAAAGGCCATAGCTCAAATTGGCAGAAATTGCATTGAAAATTAAATTATTTAGAAGATTTCATAACTTCTAATTGATAAAAAACTCAATACATTATTATGCACTGACCTTCCTTCTGGAAGTTTTTTTTACAAAATTATTGTGAATAACCTAAATTTTTATTCAATTCCTTGAGTAATGGCCATCATGTCATACAATCAAATGATCTTGCTATATAGTTACAAGAAAATATTTTTCATTTATTTTATCTAATGAAATTAATTACAGATTGTATAATTATTATTTAGAATGCATTAAATAGAAATTCATTAAAAATAGACTTTAACTAACTTTAATATCAACCAAATGATTATATTTACATCATTTCTTTTTTGCGAATATTAATTTCGTAGCTTTGTTATTAATTACATAACTATGATTATATTTCCATCATTTTTGCATATAATATATGCCTCCTTAGAGAAGGATGTTATTTGTAATGTAAAAAATGGATGTAAATTTCTATACCCATAAAAAATCAGTATTGTAAAATTGGAAAGGAACAAAAATTATGAATCATCCTCCAGTATTCATAAACTTAGAGGTAAAAAAAATTTATTTTTATATAATCTAGGTCATTAATACGTGGGAAAAAATCATATACGAGGTATTTTACAATATATCACATGGAAATAAAGTGATTTCAATTATTTAGATAATAATAATGAAAATAATAAAAAAAATAATAAATGAAGAAATGCTTGAAAAAGAAGTATAAAAAAAATAATAAAATAATAAAAATAATAAAAATAATGAATAATAAAATTCATAAAATTCATAAAATTAATTAATAGAAACTATTTAATGAGTGAATAATTTCTAAATGAAAAATATAATTCTGAATCATGAACTTTAAAATTGCATTATATTTTTATAAATTAAATTTTTTATTTGAAAAAGTAAATGTAAATATATTTAAAAATCATTTTAAATTGTATTAATAATAAAAATACTAAAAACAATAAAAAAAATAATAATAAAAATAATAAAAATAATAAAAATGATAAAAATAATAAAATAATAAATAATAAACAAGAGATTTAGGTTAGGGGGAGCTTTGTATTTGTGATATTTAATTTGACTCATTTTAATTAAAAAAATTTTTATAGAGATAGTGAGAAAATTATACCATGATACAAAACATTTACAATAAAATATGCTTAATTGATTTATTCTTCTAAAAAATTCCATTATATTCAGCAAACACTTTAGCATCTGCTTTTATTGACATTTCATTATGCTTTGATCAATGCAATATATGTTTGCCCATCAGCAAAACTTGATTCATCTAGAGATACTGTAATATGGGAATTGTCAATCCTTGAGTTTTGGGTATTTCAATGTAAATGCATTTTGGAGGGATTGAATTCAATTAACCCTAGAATAACCAGTGACAAAAACTATTGAAATTCCAGTTTTTAATAATAGAAAGGCTACTTTAACCATGTTTTTATCAACAATTGTCAGAACACACCTAAAGAATTATTTAAAAATATTACAAATGCAACTTCTTTTAAAATATAATGATAAAATATTTTATCAGTTTCATCTGACTTGAAGACCTTTCATATAATTTTTAGCAATTGATAGATAGGGACCTCCCCTTTTGAAGGAAGGTTGTTCCCAATAATTTGATTAATTATTGTTGTATCTTTATGCTATTACTAATTTAGTCTGTGGATCTAATATTCCTATTCTAAGTTTCTCTAACCTTTGATAAAATGTTGGATAAGTTTGTTGACAATGAAAAATGGTAAGAAATAATGGAAAGGAATTTTCCACACTGGATATTTTATCTATATTAACTGGTGGCAATTGATAAGGATCCCTAATTAAGAGAACTGAAATTCCTTCAAATTCTAAATGATTTTTTTTTATGTAGCTATGTTATATTTAAGAAATAACAACATTTGTACAGTTATCATAGAAGTTTCACCAATAATGATATATTAAACTTTTGATAACTTTTTATTTAATTTTGGGTCATTAACAGAAAGTGATTAGATTGTAAATGTCACCAGAAATTTTCAGAGTTGAATGAATAGGTTTTCCATCTATATTTTGTGCAGCAATGCCTGTGGAGAGTCATTATAGAATGCTTTTTATTTTTTTATTTTAAAAATTCTACTATCAATTTTTCATATATTATTTACCTTCTTGCTGCTGAACCTGTTAAGAAAAGAATGGATGATTGTTGGGTTGATAATAAGATTCTCAGCAAGTAGTAAGTATATTATGAATTTAGGTGATAAGAGTAATTTATTATTTTTTGAAAGAAATGTTAGTGGTATTAGTCTTGACAATTGCATATTAGAAATTGAGCTATATCATTTTATAATGACAAGTAGAGAATTAATTAAGTTTTTATAATTCTCAAAAATAATGTTGTTTGCACTTGTGAAACTTGATGTAGAAACTCATGTTGAAGCCTAGATCTATATATAAAAAGTTTACTTTAAATTCAAGTTCACTTTGTGCAGGAACTTTAATTAATAATTAATAATAAAAAAAGTTTTTGTCATCTTTGATAGTCAAATATTGAAATTAAACTAAAATTTTTTTTTCATTTAACAATAATTCTATTTTTTGATCATGCCAATAATTTTGAATTCTTGGAATAGTAGGTATATTTTTGAATTTTCAGTGATATATTGAATATATTAATGAATTAAAAACTGCGTCAGTTGGTCTTTCAAAATATTTGTCAATTGAATTTTCATAATAAGGATCTAAATATTGCTCTGTGAACTGGATGTATTGCTTGAGTTCTGGAATTTGATGCTGATGATAGTAAATAATTTATAGAACTGTGACAAGATGATTTCCTAAAGATAATAAAATTCCTATTCTTTGTGTGTTTAACAGTATCTTGTTTTATTTTCTTTTTTTAAGAAATGTTATTTCTTTTACCAGAGACAAAGTTTTATTGAAATGGGAATATTTTTTCTTTTATGTAAAGATTTATTAAAAATTTCTTTTTTCTATTAATGTTAAATATATTATGTAAGAGGTACAATTAAATGTTGCCCAAAAAAGATTGTTTACAGATTTTTTAAATGTGATGAAACTCATAATTAATATTTTATTTTTTTAAAAAAATTTAATGCTTAGTCAGAGTTCANTTTTGATCATGCCAATAATTTTGAATTCTTGGAATAGTAGGTATATTTTTGAATTTTCAGTGATATATTGAATATATTAATGAATTAAAAACTGCGTCAGTTGGTCTTTCAAAATATTTGTCAATTGAATTTTCATAATAAGGATCTAAATATTGCTCTGTGAACTGGATGTATTGCTTGAGTTCTGGAATTTGATGCTGATGATAGTAAATAATTTATAGAACTGTGACAAGATGATTTCCTAAAGATAATAAAATTCCTATTCTTTGTGTGTTTAACAGTATCTTGTTTTATTTTCTTTTTTTAAGAAATGTTATTTCTTTTACCAGAGACAAAGTTTTATTGAAATGGGAATATTTTTTCTTTTATGTAAAGATTTATTAAAAATTTCTTTTTTCTATTAATGTTAAATATATTATGTAAGAGGTACAATTAAATGTTGCCCAAAAAAGATTGTTTACAGATTTTTTAAATGTGATGAAACTCATAATTAATATTTTATTTTTTTAAAAAAATTTAATGCTTAGTCAGAGTTCAAAGATGTCAAAACATTGTAGTTAAATGAAATTTTTAATTATGATGGGAATTATTTGTATCTTTTTGTTAGGTATAAAGAAATCATTGAAAGTAAGATGTGGAAGATATAGATATTTTTATAGTGATTGATAATTCCAGGAAAAATTAAGAGGTGATTAAGTGAAGAGGAAAAGATTGGCAGTACAGTATTATTTTTTAATTATTTATAAATATTATTAACCATGATTCAATGAGGTAGAGTTTTTATGGTGAGGATTTAAATGAAGAGGAAGAGGCAGGTAATAAGAATAATTACAATTAATTATTTTATTAATTATTTTATTCAATACTAAGGCTTGGAACCGTGTCCCAATAAGTCATCCGGATATCCGAATGACCTTAAAATCGGATATCTGGATGAACCCGGATGATTTCCTAAAAATTTCTTTTCACCCGATTTCACCCGGTTTCATCCGGTTTGAGGTATAAACCGGATGAAATAGGTTTGATATGTAGCAACGATCAATAATTATTTTCGATCGTAAATTTTAATAATCAAACCTATTTCACCCGGTTTTGAAAGTTTCAACCGGGTTACTCGCGGTATCCAGGTGAAACCAGATTATATAAACCCGGTTCTAAGCCCTATTCAATACAAATATATCATAGTAATATAATATTTAATGAAATCCTTGTTCTTTGTATTCTGATGTATTAGTTATTCTTTGGTGAAAATTTTTTGATAATAAATAACAAACTTTATTAACCTATTCTATATTAAACAACTTTATTAACCAATATTTAAAGAATTTGCTAAGAAATTGATAACTGAATAATTGCAAAAAAATAATATTGTAAAATTATGTTTTTCTATATTTTTTTTTCTGTTGAAAAGAATTCAAAAAATTTCTAAATAATTAAATTTAATAAAAAATAATTTAGATTTTATTCACTACACAAAGAAGAATCATTTAACAGGCTTATATGCACTTACTTATTCTATATCACTTATTTTTATTAATTCACTACTTCACTCATATCCTTGGTTAGTTTTCACTATTATTTTCATTATGAATAAAAATTAATACTATTAAACTATTATGATAATTTCTATTGTATAAATATTATATAATTATCAGAGGAACCTACTTAACTAAATAAATAAAAATAACAATAATAAATATAAATCTATTTTGAAATAAATAATAAGTTTTGGGACAAGACTTTTTTTTCAAAAAAATTTAATTTTGTTTTGGATGAAATGAGACAATCAAAATTTCATATTATAAATATGTTTTGGGATAAGATAATCTATTTTTGGATAAGATAATCTATTTTTAGATAAGAAAATCCATTTTGAGATAAGATTTTTTTTTTGGATTTGACAAAAATCAGAATTTCATGTATCACTTCGACAAGATTTTAAATTTTATATAAGGTCTAGCGCTAATAATTTATGGTTTAGTGCCTATTATTTATGGTCTAATGCAGATAATTTTTCACTTTTTTGGACGAAAATCTTTCCTTTTTTCCCAAAAAGGGTAGGAAAATTTTCAGATAATTTTATATCTATATAAAAATTCATAAAATTCATAAAATTAATTAAATGAAAAATATAATTAAATATATTATTTAAGAAAAGCTTGAAAAAGTAAATATAAATTTATTTAAAATAGTTTTAATAAAAATAATAAAAATAATAAAAATAATAAAAATCATAAAATTAATAAATAATATCTTAAAAGTATAATTTTGAATCATAAACTATAGGATTACATTCACATTTTTATAAATTAAATTTATTATTGAAGAAAATAAAAATAATAAAAATAATAAAATAATAAAAATAATAAAAATAATAAAAATAATAAAAATAATAAAAATAATAAAAATAATAAAAATAATAAAAATAATAAAAATAATAAATAAAATAATAAAATAATGAAATAATAAATAACAAAATAATAAAATTAAAATATTAAAATAATAAAATTAAAGTAATAATAAAAATAATAAAATAAAATAGCAAAATTAAAAATAATAAAAATAATAAAAATAATAAAAATAATAAAAATAATAAAAATAATAAAAATAATAAAAATAATAAAAATAATAAAAATAATAAAAATAATAAAAATAATAATAATAATAATAATAAAAATAATAAAAACAATAAAATTAAAATAAAAATTTTTATCAAAAAATTATGTGTAAATTAACAAGGAGAAATAGATAATTCAAGCCTCTGACTCTGAACCCTTATTATTTATGAAAAAAAGCTGAAATCAGAAATAATGTTATAATAAAAAGTATAAAAAATATTTTATATTTTGATATTTTATGTCACCAATAATTTTTGTTGTTCATATGATTTTATTTTCATTTATTGCTTGCTGATTTTATTTTTTCATTAATAAAATAAATTGTTTTATAAATAATCGAAGAATTTTATTGTATTCGATTCGGTAACTTACATAATAATGAAATGTGACAGATATTAAAATAAAGATCGCCAACATGCATCAATTTAGGAATATTTAATCACGATGCTCAAGACTTCTTTTACTTCTCATTTCTTTTTTTAATAATAATAATGAATAATTGTCGAAATAGAAGATTATTGTAATTTATTTGGAATACAATATTACATGTTTCTTCGATGAGTTATAAATTAAGTTATAATATATGGCGTGCCAAACAGGACAAAAGTCAGGGTTAAAATTACACCCCTATAAGAAGTGCGCATACTTAATTTGTACTTGAAATATACTTAAAACATCATTAGTATACTTAAAATATACTTAAAATATTATTAATATTTAAAACTTAGCAAAAATTGTTTATTCAGATTACATATCATAATACTTAAAATATTATTAAAATATACTTAAAAATTTTTTTATAATTAAAAACATGTACTTAAAATATATTCGAATATACTTATTATATACTTAAAATATGTTTCTATTTTTAATAAGTATATTTTAAGTATATTTTACTAATATGAATTTAAACATTCAAATAATTAAATTTTATGTACACCCTTAAAATATACTTATATTTTTTTAATAATGATATTTTAAGTATTTTTTAAGGTAAATAGAATACTTAAAATATTATGATGATTTACTTAAAACAGAACCTAAGTTATCTATAGTNAAAATAAATTGTTTTATAAATAATCGAAGAATTTTATTGTATTCGATTCGGTAACTTACATAATAATGAAATGTGACAGATATTAAAATAAAGATCGCCAACATGCATCAATTTAGGAATATTTAATCACGATGCTCAAGACTTCTTTTACTTCTCATTTCTTTTTTTAATAATAATAATGAATAATTGTCGAAATAGAAGATTATTGTAATTTATTTGGAATACAATATTACATGTTTCTTCGATGAGTTATAAATTAAGTTATAATATATGGCGTGCCAAACAGGACAAAAGTCAGGGTTAAAATTACACCCCTATAAGAAGTGCGCATACTTAATTTGTACTTGAAATATACTTAAAACATCATTAGTATACTTAAAATATACTTAAAATATTATTAATATTTAAAACTTAGCAAAAATTGTTTATTCAGATTACATATCATAATACTTAAAATATTATTAAAATATACTTAAAAATTTTTTTATAATTAAAAACATGTACTTAAAATATATTCGAATATACTTATTATATACTTAAAATATGTTTCTATTTTTAATAAGTATATTTTAAGTATATTTTACTAATATGAATTTAAACATTCAAATAATTAAATTTTATGTACACCCTTAAAATATACTTATATTTTTTTAATAATGATATTTTAAGTATTTTTTAAGGTAAATAGAATACTTAAAATATTATGATGATTTACTTAAAACAGAACCTAAGTTATCTATAGTGTTGAGCCACTGCATAGCGGCTATCATTTTTATTATAGTCACAATTAGAATGTATAGAAAATATCAGAATTTTTTAAAAAAAATTAAAAAAATCAATAAAATTTAATGTTGAATTTTTTAAGTTTTTTGATTAGTAAAGGGTCCATTATCATAGTGCCAAGTCGCTGCATCAAGCTTAAAAGTTATGAGATGCACTTCGTGGTATGATCAATTTTGTTCTTTTGACAATCACCATCTATTGTATAACCTTAGAAAAATATATGTAATATTTATAAAAATATAAAAATCGGAAATAATTCACAATCGTTACTACATATAAAACTTTTTATTTTAATAAGTAAATGACAAAAATGTAATTAATAAAAAAAAATGCTGAGAATGTAATCTATCGACACAAAAAATTTCAGACCAAGAACTTTAAAATTGACGGAATAATGAACGTCTAAACTCAAACGTTTAAAATTTAAAACGTTTGAGTTTAGACGTCTATTATTTCGTCAATTTTAAAGTTCTTGGTCTGAAATTTTTTGTGTCGATAGATTACATTCTCAGCATTTTTTTTTATTAATTACATTTTTGTCATTTACTTATTAAAATAAAAAGTTTTATATGTAGTAACGATTGTGAATTATTTCCGATTTTTATATTTTTATAAATATTACATATATTTTTCTAAGGTTATACAATAGATGGTGATTGTCAAAAGAACAAAATTGATCATACCACGAAGTGCATCTCATAACTTTTAAGCTTGATGCAGCGACTTGGCACTATGATAATGGACCCTTTACTAATCAAAAAACTTAAAAAATTCAACATTAAATTTTATTGATTTTTTTAATTTTTTTTAAAAAATTCTGATATTTTCTATACATTCTAATTGTGACTATAATAAAAATGATAGCCGCTATGCAGTGGCTCAACACTATAGATAACTTAGGTTCTGTTTTAAGTAAATCATCATAATATTTTAAGTATTCTATTTACCTTAAAAAATACTTAAAATATCATTATTAAAAAAATATAAGTATATTTTAAGGGTGTACATAAAATTTAATTATTTGAATGTTTAAATTCATATTAGTAAAATATACTTAAAATATACTTATTAAAAATAGAAACATATTTTAAGTATATAATAAGTATATTCGAATATATTTTAAGTACATGTTTTTAATTATAAAAAAATTTTTAAGTATATTTTAATAATATTTTAAGTATTATGATATGTAATCTGAATAAACAATTTTTGCTAAGTTTTAAATATTAATAATATTTTAAGTATATTTTAAGTATACTAATGATGTTTTAAGTATATTTCAAGTACAAATTAAGTATGCGCACTTCTTATAGGGGTGTAATTTTAACCCTGACTTTTGTCCTGTTTGGCACGCCATATATTATAACTTAATTTATAACTCATCGAAGAAACATGTAATATTGTATTCCAAATAAATTACAATAATCTTCTATTTCGACAATTATTCATTATTATTATTAAAAAAAGAAATGAGAAGTAAAAGAAGTCTTGAGCATCGTGATTAAATATTCCTAAATTGATGCATGTTGGCGATCTTTATTTTAATATCTGTCACATTTCATTATTATGTAAGTTACCGAATCGAATACAATAAAATTCTTCGATTATTTATAAAACAATTTATTTTATTAATGAAAAAATAAAATCAGCAAGCAATAAATGAAAATAAAATCATATGAACAACAAAAATTATTGGTGACATAAAATATCAAAATATAAAATATTTTTTATACTTTTTATTATAACATTATTTCTGATTTCAGCTTTTTTTCATAAATAATAAGGGTTCAGAGTCAGAGGCTTGAATTATCTATTTCTCCTTGTTAATTTACACATAATTTTTTGATAAAAATTTTTATTTTAATTTTATTGTTTTTATTATTTTTATTATTATTATTATTATTATTTTTATTATTTTTATTATTTTTATTATTTTTAATTTTGCTATTTTATTTTATTATTTTTATTATTACTTTAATTTTATTATTTTAATATTTTAATTTTATTATTTTGTTATTTATTATTTCATTATTTTATTATTTTATTTATTATTTTTATTATTTTTATTATTTTTTTTATTTTTA
>PQFF01000087.1:152184-229603 GCA_003547095.1 Diversispora epigaea | reverse complement strand
TTTTAAGAAATTTTAAGTGTGTTTTAAGAAATTTTAAGTGTGTTTTAAAAAATTTTAAGTATATTTTAAGTATATTTTAAGTATTTAAGTGTATTTTAAGTATATAACATTCTATTACTTTTTGATACTTAATATATACTTGTTTTATTAGTAAAATATACTTAAAATATTCTTAAAATATACTTGATTTTAAGTATATTTTAGGTATATTTTAAGTACATTTTAAGTATGCGTATTTCTTATAGGGCACATATATGTAAGAAATAACCCTGATGTATTGGTGATAAAATTTTTTTTAAGTGTAATTTTATCACCGATGTATCTGGGTAAATTACAGATGTATCGGGGATTTGACTCAGATATATCAGAAATAAAACTATACTTATAAAAATTTTATCACAGTTAATATCAGAGTTAAATCTCACTTGTAAGTGAGAAATAACTCAGATGTATTGGGATTTTATTACAGTTATAAAAAATTTTATCACAGATTAAATTATATTAACCCGATATGTCTAAAATAACCCCTTTGAAATTTTATTATCAAGATTGATACCAGGAATGGAGTGATGAAATCACGAAGTGTATGGACTATAGAAGGGAGAAATGTTGTTCATCCACAAAATCTTGAACGTGATTGGTCGGCATGATCGTATTTGTCATGTCCTGCATATTTTTCACACATGCGTTCCTTCACGTATAAACATTGTTACCAAAGTAATTGTTGGGATGTATTTTAATTACTATTATATATTATTAACTTATATTATTTATTATATTGTTATTATATTTATAATTAGTTAGTAGTACTTAGTTATTTATTTATTTATTTATTTATTTATTATTTATATTCTTATCTGTAATACAAATTAATATGTAGATTATGTATTATGAGGACCCAAAGGACCCAAAGGACCTAAAGGACCCAAAAAACCCAAAGGACCTAAAGGACCTAAAGGACCCAAAGGACCTAAAGGACCTAAAGGACCTAAAAATTAGTTATATAAGGGATAGATTTTGACCTGAAGCAAAGGGAGGGCTCGAGCTCGAGTTCGAGTTCGAGTCAGAGATTCTTTTAATTCAGTTTTAGTTCTTAGTTCGAGTTTTTAGAATTAGGATTCTATCCATTAATTAGGAAACCTTTTGTAACTAATTTATTGGTAAATTAGTTTCTTTTGTATTTGCAATTACCATTAATAAAGGTTATTATTACCTTGAAATTATCAGTATTATTGTTTTATTAATAATAACCAAACCCTTTGTATTGAATCGCCTACTTTATCATTTGGAGCGCTGTCTCGTGATATTAGTAGTTAACACTAATCAATACACTTATTAACAGTAGTTATTTAACTTCTAGAACCTACCTATTAGTAGTAGTTGTATCTATTTTGACTAATAGTTTCCTTGAATAATATCTTTAATATTATTTCAAGAGTTCCTGTTCATCCCACGTGTTTATTAAGAAGGATAAACCTCCGTCGGTAACAATGTCATGTATATGTGAAAAACAGAATTTGGCGTAATGTACACTGGTCGAATGAACAAAAATCGGAATCCTATTGATGGCGCAAATATGCATAAATCGGACATCCTATTTGTGAAAATTCATAAATCGGAAATTCCTATTTATAAATCAGAAAAAATCGACTGCCTATACTTAATAAATCTTAGCAAATTTAGCCATCAATCGGAATCCTATTCATGATAAAACTGTCCTATTTTTTTCCATTTGACCAGTGGTAACGAAACGGCTCTTTAACATTAGATTAACATCTTGACGAAACTTTTATGTCAACTTCTTGACGAAGTAACCTAAAATAACTTTGGCAAGTGGAAAGTAGTCCTTGGCATAATGAAATTTTCCTAGATCAAGGGATTTACGAAAGACAGAAATTGGTGTAACGTAATGAAATGTGCAGTTCGTTCGCGGTGTAATATTTACAAGAACCAACTTTCAAATTGCACTAACTTCTTTGGAATGAACGAATTCAGCCCTACTAACGTTCATATTGTAAAAAATTCCCACTGACGGTTCTTAATTTCCGTAATTTTCTTTACTAAGTTGAGAAAGGATTCCTTCGATCTAGAAAAATTCAGCCCTACTAACATTTGTATTGTAAAAAATTCCCACTGACAGATCATAATCACCCCCTTCAATTATTTTTTCCTTTACTAAGTTGAAAAAGGATTCCTTCGATCTAGAAGAATTCAACCCTACTAACATTCGTATTGTAAAAAATTCCCACTGACAGATCCTTCGAGTATATTTTCCCTTCTTACTGAACCGAGAAAGAAATCAAATTTTTATATTGTATCAATTTCTGCTTCTTGCAAATCCTTCAATCCATTATGCCATCACTTGCTAAAGTAACTTTCAAGTTATTTCGTCAAGCACAAGAACTTGCCTGGATCTTCTAGATCGAAGGAAATTCTTTCTCAATAAAAATTCTCAGAGAATTAATTGCATCAACCAACTAAATGAACCTCAAAGCACTCTGTTCCTAGTTTTAGTGTGACCACAGGTCGCGCCACTATCTAATTAAGAATATAATCCTATGATTTATTAAATAAATAAATAAAAGAATCTTTTACATATTTTTTTTGATCTAAAAGTATTACATGCCCATTTTATTATTTATATAATAAAATAATTACTCTATTTTAAGTTTAAAAATTAACAAATTTCGTCTATATTTCCGTGCAATGCCGATCCCGATTTGCGTAACTGAACTCGCGAAACTATCTTGTCTTAAATAATTATCTGTAGAATTAAAAAAATCTTATTCTATATTATTTTTCTATTTAAAAATAAATCTTGTTCTATATTATTTTTTATTTAAAAAGTTCATGATTAATTAAATAAAATAAATAAAAGATCTTTTACAATTTTTTTTGATCTTGAACAAAAATAAAAGTATTACATGTCTATCTTACTATTTTTGTAGTAAAATAATTACTATATTTCTATTTAAAGTTCTTTATAAGAATTTAAGAATTATTAATAATAAATTCGTCTATATTTTCGTGTTACTCCGATCCCAATTTGCGTAACTGAACTTGCGAAACCATCTTGTCTTAAATAATTACTTGTTTTCCTATCTAAAAAATATCTATATTATTTTTATTTAAAAAGTTCCGGTTAAATAAATAAATAAAAGATCTTTTACAATTTTTTTTGATCTTGAACAAAAATAAAAGTATTACATGCATANTATATTTTCGTGTTACTCCGATCCCAATTTGCGTAACTGAACTTGCGAAACCATCTTGTCTTAAATAATTACTTGTTTTCCTATCTAAAAAATATCTATATTATTTTTATTTAAAAAGTTCCGGTTAAATAAATAAATAAAAGATCTTTTACAATTTTTTTTGATCTTGAACAAAAATAAAAGTATTACATGTCTATCTTACTATTTTTGTAGTAAAATAATTACTATATTTCTATTTAAAGTTCTTTATAAGAATTTAAGAATTATTAATAATAAATTCGTCTATATTTTCGTGTTACTCCGATCCCAATTTGCGTAACTGAACTTGCGAAACCATCTTGTCTTAAATAATTACTTGTTTTCCTATCTAAAAAATATCTATATTATTTTTATTTAAAAAGTTCCGGTTAAATAAATAAATAAAAGATCTTTTACAATTTTTTTTGATCTTGAACAAAAATAAAAGTATTACATGCCTACCTTACTATTTTTATAGTAAAATAATTACTCTATTTCTATTTAATAAATTTAATAAATTCGTCTGTAATTTCTTGTTTAACTTTTAATATTCTTCCAAAATACCATAATTAAATATATAAGTATAGGTTTAATTTTTAATTGTATTTCCTGTACCTATATAAATGAATGAATGAATTATAAATGAAAAAGTGGAAGGAGAATTTCGTGTGAATAAAGATTTATCTTTTATATAATGGATTTTATAAAAATAAACATAAACAATGAATTATATAAAATTAATCATTTTTTAAAAATTGAGTTTTGACAAAATAATCTAACACAATATAATTATCTGTGATAAATTCATTTATCTGATACATCAGTAATTTATCACCGATGCATCAGGGTTATTTCTCACATAAACCCCGACTTTTGTCCTGTTTGGCGTGCCATAATAATACTCACGATAAACTTTTTTCAATTCGTAATTCATTGATTCATCACGAGGTATTTTTATTTTTATATTATTATATTTATTTAATTTATTTAATTTATTTATTTTCACCAATTTATTTATTTAATTTATTATTAATTTAATTTGATCTATTTATTTATTTATTTATTTTATTTTATTTTATTTTATTAATTTAATTTGATTTATTTTATTTTCTTGTAGCTTTTCGATTCTGACCTGAATTCTTCAATAGTTTTACCAGTTTGTATATAATAATTTTCATTATTTTTACGTATTATTGTTCATGCAATAATTTATTATAATTAATAAATTATTATTTATAAATCATTATTATTAACTACTGATAGATGCAGCATAAATATGATGAAATGGTCCGAATTGTGGTACATAATCTTTAGGATTTAAATGAATGGAATTATAATAATTAAAATAATTAAAATAATAATAATAATAAATTCCATTTATTTAAATCTATTAATCAACACAATCAACACATTCACATATTCATTCACACCTGCATTCGTATGTGAATTAAAATATGATATATATATCTATGTATAAATAGGCCTCACTACGTAAATCATTTGAAGAATGTGCAATTCAACTTTGTCATTACACCCCGCAAGATGAGATAGATAAAGGAATAATTTGTTTATTCGCTAATAAGAGTGATCCCAAAGAACTTTTTGAAGCATTACAAGAGATTATCAAAAATCGAGAGAATAATTTGAACAATTATAATGATTGTTTTCTTGGAAGGAGATGATGATGATGAATCAGATGATTTAGTTGATCCCCAACTAACTCGGCACATTCAAATCAAGAATTTCAATATTATCAAATGGATTTATCCACAGGATTAAGGTTAAGTTTCAACCAATTTGAAATTTTGAGAGGGAAATTGAAAATTATTATCAAGTCAGGAAAACAAGTAAAGGTGTAAAATATTTATATGGGGAATTGAAACTCTCATGGAGAAAAGATTTCAACCTTGTGTTGATAATTTAAATGAAGAATGTTTTTTAGAAAGTATGTTCTATTGTTAATTAATTAATTTATTGATTGATTGATTGATTTATTTATTTATTAATATATTTTTTTAAGATTATTTTTTATTATTTATTATTTATCATTATTTTTTATTTTTTTATTTATTTATTATTTATTATTTATTATTTATTTATTATTTTATTTATTTATTATTTATTTTTTATTTATTTATTTATTATTTTTTTAATTATTTATCACTATTTATTATTTTTTTTTATAGTTTACTGCACAATTGGTTGATCTTTGGGGTAAATGGTTCCTTAATATGAACGTGATGAATTCTTCGAGAGCTTACAGAAAAGTAAGTAAACTAATATTTAACATCTAATTACATTTTGTCATAATGATAACTTATTATTAAATAAATTAAGAAATTTGATATTAAAATGTTCATTTTAATAATAGTAATAAATAGATAAATAACTTTTTATACTTTTCATTTATTATTGGAATCTGCTGATGAAATATATGAATCACTTTCACAAGAAGTATTTCGCCCACAAAGATTATATGTTGAATGTGTCAATATTTATTGACGGATGTTGGAGTGCCTTAATTGAGGTAAAATTATTATTTCTTTATTTCTTTATAGATTTGTTGATTTCCGTATTACATTTATTTTATTCTTTACATTTATCCTTACGTTCGCATCCATCATTCATCATTCGCAGAAAACGATCGAAGACAGATCCAAGTCACCTTTTTCAAAGTTCATTCCGATTATTGGAAGAAAAATGGAGAAAATCTTGCTGTCCCAATTTAGTTAAAATAAAAGATAAATTAATTGCGTATGAAAATTAATTAATTAATTATTATTCTCTAATAACCATAATTATTGCTATTATTATTAATGATAATTATTCATATTATTAATTTGACATTTTTTTATATGATATATTTTTATTTTATTTTAATATAATAGTAAGGAGAAATCTCAGGACATATTATGAATCAAATGTTCTTTGTTTTTAAATGGATTAATACAAAATGGCAAGTTTTATTAGTTTTATTATATAAATTACTTTCACAAGGAGGGACGAGCCGTAATCAAGGTAAAATAATTATTTTTTTATTTTTTTATTGATTTAGTGATTTCCGTATTACATTTATTTTATTCTTTATATTAACATCCATCATTTGCAGAAAATGACTGAATTCGAAAAAAGGGCATCCTGTTCACGTCGCTACTTTCAAAGCTCATTCCGATTATTGGAGAAAATCTTGTTAATTAAGATAAATTATTACATATGCCCTTGAATTTTCATTCATTCATTCTTTTTTAAAAAATTTACCTTCATATTAATTATTAAATATAATCTGCTATCACTATTATTATTACTATTATATTTTGTAGATTTAATTTTTTTTACATACATAGATGGTGTTTGATATTTTTTATTTTTATTTTATGCGATAGGATGGGATGGGATAATTAAGGGGAATTATAGTTGTTGTAGTTATTGTATTGGTTGATTCTTGATTTTTGGAAAATTCTTCAGCTTTTTTAATTTGAATTACAATTTCTGAATTTTTATTTTTTCTGTCTTGTAAATAATAATAATCTTTATAATATTCAAGCAACTCATCACTTAATTCTTCAAAAGTAGGTCTATGTGTAACTCGAGCATCCCAACACATAATCATTCTTGTAATTAATTTGGGAGTATGAAATGGAATTTTTGGTCGTAATCCATTGTATATTTTCATAGCTAAATCTTTATCATGTGGTATATCAGGATATGGAGGAAAGCCCGTAACCATTTCGTAAGCAATAATTCCAAATTAATATACATCAGCTGCTTTTATATATTCTTCATCACCACTTAATACCTCTGGAGCAATATATGGTAATACACCAAATATATTCTTTTTTTCGGGATTATTTGGATTCGCCCTTATTAGCAAAATCTGATATACATATAAGATTATCTTTAAAATTGGTTGATAAAATATTTCCAGGATGGAAGTCTTGATGAACTATATCTAATTTATGAATATACTTCAAGCTTAAAGATAAATTCCATAGATCATTTAATTTTTGAATCCAATTAATATTATTAAAATTAATTTTTAATATTCTCGTAGATTTCCATCATTTGCATATTCTAAAAACCATCATATATGAGTGTGTTTCTGGATCTTGTGTAATTCCAAAAAATTGAATTGAAACAAATTCATCGTGTGTTTTTAAGTGAATTTCCATCTAATAATTTAAACATTTTTAATTTTTAGTTAAAACGTTATATTATAATTTGAAAATTAAATTTAAATATTAATTAAAATATTTACCTCGTTTAAGATATCGTTGAAATTCACAAAATTATCAAACTTTTTTAATGCCACTCCTATCTTTTCCATTGTTGATTTCCAATATCCCAATTAATAATTAGTCCATCAATCCACCTAGCATAATGTATTGTTCCAAATCCACCTTTGCCTATTTGTTTGATATCTTTAAATCTATCATAAGGTATCCATTCTATTACTTCCCAATTTCTATTAGCATTTGGTTGAGCATCTTGAATGAATTTATCTATTTTGTCATTTCCACTTGTCCATTTATTAAAATCATTTTGAAAATGTTTCGAGTTACATGGTTTGCACCATCCATCATAATTATTACATTTTTGATTGCATTCTAGGCATATTGACATTTTTTTTTGTTTGCTTATGGTATGAAAGGTAAAATTTATTTTTTTTAAAAAAAAAGAAACGTAAATTACGTTTAAAATTTCAAAATATTTTTAGTATGCAAAAAAATCGCATTTATTTAATGATATGATATTTTATTATTATTATCTCTCATTACACAAAATTAAAATACGCAAAATGCTAATTCTAGAATTGCACAACCAATTTTACGTTAATAATAGCATCGCCAATAGTATTCTCAAGTGATCCATCATCTAATTTATTTTATTTTTTTATTTTATTTTTTTATTTTATTTATTTAGCAATCTTATGGAATTGAACTGACACATGGTAAATTTATTTGTATATTTTGGATGTTTGCATTTGGAAAGTTTGTCTTTTTAATATCGTGGCTGATGTAGGTTCGTACAATTATTATTATTTATTCGGTTTTTATTTTATTTTTATCAATAGGGGCTTATTCCTCACCCAGGGTGAGATCTCACCCTATAACTTATCGAGTAATATTACTTTCGTGTGATTACCAGGTGAAAAATAATATGTGACAAATAGTGTTTTCTAACCCCAAAAAAACCAAGTTCGAAAAAAATATAATAAAAATTGATATCCAGAGGGTGTGATGTAATGTGACAATTATGGGGAATCTTGGAGTGAGAAATAGGTTTTCTCTTATCAATATTATTTATTTTTTTAATATCATATCATTATTTATTTTATTTAATTTAATTTTTTAATTATTTATTAATTCATTCAATTCTGTTAATGACTGTATTTCTTGCCAGTATATTAATTTATCTTATCTGTCACTTGGTGAGTAGTATAACTAAAGACAACAATTTTGATAATGATGAATGATGATAATAATAAACATTATNATTTTTTTATTTTATTTTTTTATTTTATTTTTTTATTTTATTTTTTTATTTTATTTTTTTATTTTATTTTTTTATTTTATTTTTTTATTTTATTTTTTTATTTTATTTTTTTATTTTATTTTTTTATTTTATTTTTTTATTTTATTTTTTTATTTTATTTTTTTATTTTATTTATTTAGCAATCTTATGGAATTGAACTGACACATGGTAAATTTATTTGTATATTTTGGATGTTTGCATTTGGAAAGTTTGTCTTTTTAATATCGTGGCTGATGTAGGTTCGTACAATTATTATTATTTATTCGGTTTTTATTTTATTTTTATCAATAGGGGCTTATTCCTCACCCAGGGTGAGATCTCACCCTATAACTTATCGAGTAATATTACTTTCGTGTGATTACCAGGTGAAAAATAATATGTGACAAATAGTGTTTTCTAACCCCAAAAAAACCAAGTTCGAAAAAAATATAATAAAAATTGATATCCAGAGGGTGTGATGTAATGTGACAATTATGGGGAATCTTGGAGTGAGAAATAGGTTTTCTCTTATCAATATTATTTATTTTTTTAATATCATATCATTATTTATTTTATTTAATTTAATTTTTTAATTATTTATTAATTCATTCAATTCTGTTAATGACTGTATTTCTTGCCAGTATATTAATTTATCTTATCTGTCACTTGGTGAGTAGTATAACTAAAGACAACAATTTTGATAATGATGAATGATGATAATAATAAACATTATCATAATTATAACTTATTTTATACATATATTTTTAGCTCAGATGCCGAAGATATGAAATCAACAATTTTGTAAGGTGAGTTATAAATAAATAAATATATATTAAATATATTAAATGTTTCAGTTCATCAGTTAAAATTATCAGTATTATTATCATTATTCTAATTTTTTTTTTTTTTACAATGATCTAAGCAATAATATAAATCTTACCTTAGTAACTTACATAATAATGATTATTAAATATCTAATAATAATAGTGAACCAGAATTTTTAACCAAATTCCATGAAACAATGTTAAACACTTTTGGAAAAATAATTATATTTAAACAGGATTATAACTCTAAGCATCAATCGTTAAGGATGAAAGGAAGAATTCATTATGAGATAGGTAAAGTAAAAGACAAATTAGGAGGAAGAGTTAGAATCATTTTATCAAATCAGATAATTAATTAATTAATCGAATCGACTGCTATCATTATTATATATTATTATTATTTATATAACTTAATTGTATTATGAATAATTATAAATTATTGTTATAAATTTATAAATTATTATAAATTATTATAAGGTCCTCCATCTTTTTAAGAATCACTATTGGATGTGATTCTTGACGAAGGAAGACTTTTAATTAACTGAAAATATAAAATGATATTTTTACAAATTAGGTAAAGAATAAATATTAATTTAATTTTAAAATATAATATTAGTGGTTCTACAAGAAATTTCTTTGTCGGTCGTCGGCCTTAAAATTAACAACAAATGAATATTTGTGGGGCAGGATTTCGGACTTATCATATTCTAATTATATCATTTCCCTGATAAGCTGCATTTATTTCTCGTAACCATGAAAGTTACTTGTATGCAAGGTACAATGAATAATACTTCCAAATGGTCTATTAAATTCAAATGTACAAATGTTTGAAGAAGTAGATACTGCAGTTGGAATAATCATCAAAAAGCATTTAAACATATTAATTATTAAAGAATACACCAGACTAGAATATATTGCATCACCAAGAAGCTTACAAAATACATAAAATGGCGACAATCATCTATTCGGTTTTAAGAAGTGTAAAGTTGTCTCCCATTAATTAAGGTCGATCCTGGGGTTTTTAATCCACGTAATTATATCGCTTCCTCGGTCATATCAAGATCTTATTTATAATAATGCTTCCATTAAATAAACAAATAATTAATTAATTAAATACAAATATAAATATCCAGAGTAATTTAATGACTAATATAAATTAATCTCCAAATTAAAATCTTGTATAAAATAAAATCAATAAAAAATGCAGTTTCAAATAAATAGTCTTTTCTTCTGAATAAAATGACAACTTTAAATTTATAGGTATTATATTACTTACAATTGGAATTACATTCATAATGTTGTTAATCAGAAGTAATTTATGTATTTTTATAGAGAGTAAATGTATAAATTCCTTTGAAATATAAATTTTTATTTTTATTCATTTTAACCTTTTTGTATATTAAACTAGGGATTGAATTATTTTGCCCGTGTTTGAAATTCAAAATTTAAATTATGTTATGTAGAGCGTTGAATTACTATAAATATCATATATTGTATATTAAAATTAAAATCTTTGCTTCGTTTAATTTTAACAAAAATTAACTTTTGCTTCTTTAATATTAACTAAAATCCAACTTTTGCATCGCATCGTTAACAATATTAACAAAAATATAAACATTAATTAAGTTTTATATACGTATCAATTTCTTTATACAATAATGACAAATGCAAATGTTTACAATATGAAACAAAAAACTAATTAAAAAAAATGAAAACAAAAATATTTAAAAGAAATGTTATCTTAAATAGACTTCCCAAATTCCACAATTTCTGTTAATAAACTCAAGCCTTATTTCATTATCATCTTCCAATTATCCAAATAATTTTGCTAATATTGGATAATTTTACCAGAAGAAAGTCTTTTCTACAATTTCACTTAACCTCAATCAACTTCACTCAAACTTCTCACAATTCTCTTTTCTTAATTTTACACCCAATTACCAATTTCTAATGGTGTTTGTCCAACAATAATCGTATAAATTTTTTTACAAAATTTACAAAAAAAAAGTCTTTAAAATTCTTTGACGAGTTATCTCAAAATCTTATTGAACTTCTTAATGATAAAGATGATTATAATGTGATCATTGAAGTCGAAAATAAGGAAGAATCGTTTACGATACATTCCGACGTGTTGAAATTCCGATCGCGAAGAGAATTAGAAAATATTTTGTCAAATGAAAAAAATATTAAAATGATTATCAAGTCAAGAATTTCTGCTCAAATTTTTAATGCTATTCNTTTACAATATGAAACAAAAAACTAATTAAAAAAAATGAAAACAAAAATATTTAAAAGAAATGTTATCTTAAATAGACTTCCCAAATTCCACAATTTCTGTTAATAAACTCAAGCCTTATTTCATTATCATCTTCCAATTATCCAAATAATTTTGCTAATATTGGATAATTTTACCAGAAGAAAGTCTTTTCTACAATTTCACTTAACCTCAATCAACTTCACTCAAACTTCTCACAATTCTCTTTTCTTAATTTTACACCCAATTACCAATTTCTAATGGTGTTTGTCCAACAATAATCGTATAAATTTTTTTACAAAATTTACAAAAAAAAAGTCTTTAAAATTCTTTGACGAGTTATCTCAAAATCTTATTGAACTTCTTAATGATAAAGATGATTATAATGTGATCATTGAAGTCGAAAATAAGGAAGAATCGTTTACGATACATTCCGACGTGTTGAAATTCCGATCGCGAAGAGAATTAGAAAATATTTTGTCAAATGAAAAAAATATTAAAATGATTATCAAGTCAAGAATTTCTGCTCAAATTTTTAATGCTATTCTTCATTAAAATAATATAAATATTATATCATTTGTTATTTTTTATATTTTTAGATATGTCTATCTATGAAGAAATCGTATCTAAATTTATTTATGATTTAATGTTGAGAAATTAGAAAATTCTTTATTTATCTTCACTTCTCTTGAAGAATCTACAAACGAAATAATTTGCAAATCGAAAAAATTAAAATTTGGGACTATATCATCAAGTGGGGAATTGTTCAGAATTCTATTCTTCCTACAAATCTCGATAAATGGACGGAAAATTTATTTAACCAAGAAATTACTCTGCAACGATGCTTACTACATATTCGTTATTTTCATCTTTCGGGTATCGAAGTCTTGGATAAAATTAAACCATATATAAAAATTCTCGACAAATAACCGTGGGAAGGTATACTTTAACAAATATAAATTTGAATTAACCTTACATGGAACTCGAGATGGATTTTCCCACAAACATTTTGTAAATTATAAAGTATTGTAAAAAGTCATATTATTATACACCTTGTTTTGTAAAACTTAAACTTAAGAACGTTATCATTAATTTCCAATTTTCGATGTCTTTTAAATAAATAGTAAAAAAAAATATTAAATATAATTGTAGTAGTATTTAACAGTTAACTCCGTTTATAAAATTATTCAAAGAAATATATTTAAGAGTTACTACTTCGACTACTGTTTTTTTTTTTTTGAGAAACTATTTTTTTAATGAGCATTATAAAAATTTTTAACATTTTTATTAATTAATTTACATTTTCAAATTTTGAATAATGATAAATGGAGTATCCTCATCACGTTTTGCTCTACTAGCTTTATTAATAGCAATATTGTAATTATTTTCCGAGACATTTGAAATATTGATAAATAAATAAAAAATAAAAAATAAAACGAAATAACTTAATATGTATGTTATGTTTTATATGTGGCATGACGTGGTTGTCATAATAAAATATATATAAATAATTCAATTTTACACAAGGAAAGAAAATGAATTCACCTCTTTATATTAAAATAATAGATAATTTCGGATAAAAAATAATAAAAAACTTAGAACAAGGTCGAATTTGTTGTCACACCTTTTTACTAAAACTAACACACTCTACCGTCTTGCCTAAACACAGCAGATAACTATTACAGATAATTCTTTCCACTGTTAGGATCAAGCAGTACGTCGCTTGCCTAAACGCAACAGAAACTAATACAAATAAACTTAATAAACTCGAACAACCATACATACTGGTGCGATCTGAAGGTACATGAGCAAGTGGAGTAAAAGTATCTTTAAAAACTGCTACGCAAACTTTCGAAATTTTATGCAGTAACTTTATTCAAGAAATTAAAACGTTTATCAAAATTTAATACAAAATCCCGGTAATAGAAATACTATCATGTGTAGGATGTAGCACATACATTTTATTTTATTTTATTTTTTTTGTAATAATAAAGTGTCTGAATTCGATAATACTTGCAATAAAAACAATGAATATTCGGAATGGATAAAATAAGTACCTTCAGGTAAGATGTTCTGTTTTGTTTTTTAATACATTAAGAAAAATGGATGAAATAAGGTATATACATAATTTATTTATCATGATTTATTTATTGGGCAAAAATTCATGTTTTCTCTCTAAGAAAGGAATTTTTATTATAGCATATTTGTTCCTTACTGTAATTTGCTTATAAAAGATCTCGGGTGTATAAAATAGCGCAGAATTTTATAATTAATAACAAAGAAATTCAAGCCCCTGACCCTGAACCCTTGTTATAATATTTAAATATATATAATATGTAAAATGACGTATTGGGGTTGTTGTACAATCATGTTGGTCAAAATATTCTCTACATAACATGAAAATTCCTAAAGTAGCTAAATTTCGGTCATGCACTTATAAAAAAAATCTTGTGTTGAAACGAAAATTCTGATACAAATTTATTGATTTTTTTTTTAAAAATATAAAATTCTGCCTTAAATACTATAAACAAAAAAAAATGTCATCTCGTAAAATATGCCCAGAATGCAATCAAAAATGTGATGAATATGGATGGTGCAAACCATGTAACTCGAAACATTTCCAAAATGATCTTAATAATTGGACAAGCGGAAATGACAAAATAGATAAATTCATTCAAAATGCTCAACTAAATGCTGATGGTAATTGGGGAGTAATAGAATGGATACCTCTTGATAGATTTAAAAATATTAAACAAATAGGTAAAGGTGGATTTGGAACAATACATTATGCTAGGTGGATTGATGGATATATTAGAAAATGGGATATTAAAAATCAACAATGGGAAAGATGGGGTGAAGAAGGAGGAGTAGAAGTGGCATTGAAAAAGTTTGAAAATTTTGTGAATTTCAACGATGTCTTAAATGAGGTAAATATTTTAATTAATATTTAAATTTAATTTTCAAATTATCAAATAACGTTTTAACTGTAAATTAAAAAATGTTTATATTATTAGATGAAAATTCACTTAAAAACCAGCAATAAATATGGTTCAATTCAATTTTATGGAATTACACAAGATCCAGAAATACACTCATATATGATGGTTTTAGAATATGCAGCAGATGGAAATCTTCGAGAATATTTAAAAATTAATTTTAATAATATTAATTGGGAACAAAAATTATATAATTTATATTATTTATCTTTAAATTTGATGCGCATTCATGAATTAAATATAGTTCACCAAGACTTCCATCCCGGAAATATTTTATCATCCAGTTTTAAATCTGATTTACAGATTTCAGATTTTGGATTAAGTAAACTAATAGGGACAAATCCAAATAATCCCGAAAAAAAGAATATATTTGGCGTATTACCATATATTGCTCCGGAGGTATTAAGTGGTGATAAAGAATATACAAAAGCAGCTGATGTATATTCATTTGGAATTATTGCTTACGAAATGGTTACGGGCTTTCCTCCATATCCTGATATACCACATGATAAAGATTTAGCTATGAAAATATGCAATGGATTACGACCAAAAATTCCATTTCATACTCCAAAATTAATTACAAGAATGATTATGAGGTGTTGGGATGCTCAAGTTACACATAGACCCACTTTTGAAGAATTATTTGATGAGTTGAAGAAATACTATAATGATTATCGTAATGATAAAGATTCAGAAATTAGAATTCAAATTGAAAATTCTGAAAAATTATCCAAAAACCTAGGATTAGCAAATTCAACAACTCCAACTCCTCTTAATTATCAAACACATCCACAAGCAATTTATACCAGTCGACTTCTTAATTTTTCAAAACTTCCAAAACCCAAGAACGAAGAAAATTTTGAAAGGGAACTTGAAGAATTAACTAAATTTATGTCTAATTTATGTCCTAGTAAGTTTTGTTATATATTTTATTTATTTTATTTTATATTATTTTTATAATTAATTATATAAATTCATTTCTATGTTATTTAGGTAATTCTGATCTATTTATTTAATTGATTTGATTTATTAGATTTTTTTTATATAATAAAATCTTAACGCTAGGTATTGAGTATGAATTTTTCATCCCATTTTTACGAATTTAATTAGCTTAGCTTGTAATTTTGATTTTATAAAAATAGGAATAATAATAAAAGAAAAAGAGTGCAAGGTTAGGGAAGTTTGAATTTTAAATTAATATTGTATATTTTCTATTTATTTATGATTAATGTATTTAATTCATAATACTACTGTTTTATTATTAAGTGTTTTGTATAAAGCAATTCCGCTTACTATGCCAGATGCAAATGTTCCCTTTTGTGAACTTATATATGCTAAAACTTCAAAAGTAGTTGACATATTTTTGAATAAAAGATTTATTTTTTGAAAATCTGAATTATTGGTTTTTTAATTTATAAGTAATTTTTTTATAGATTCATTAATTAAAAAAAGATAAAAATAAAATTCAATATATTTATTTCAAAAAATTCATTTAATTTAATTAATTATCGCGAAATTTAATTAATAATAATTTATTTTTGTGTAAATGAATAAGATTTTGATAAATTCTATTGTTTCAAAAATATTAAGGACAATACAATAGCCTGATTATTGTTCAAATTCATTGATTAAAAAAATAATAAATAAAATTGTAAATTGTAATATTTATTCATAATATATTAATTAATAAAAGTTTATATAATTATAGCTATTTTTATTATTAAGCATTGATTAAAAAAAAATCAATAATAAAAATCAAAAAATTTATTTAATATCCATTTTTATAATTATTTTTATTACTGAGCATTTTTCAAAATATACTAATAATTGAGTTAAGTAATTTAATTTTAAGACAATAAGTTAGTTTTTAATATATTACTAAGCATATTCATCAATTAAAAAAATTTAACAATAAAAATTATAAATCATTTTCAATTACAAAATTAATTAATTGTATATTATAGTTTCGTAAGATGAATAAAATTATTGATTAAAAAAAATTCAAAAGATTAATACGAAATCAAATTTTTTAAATAACTATTATAAAAATAAATTCCGTGTATTGTTAATTGATTGATATTTTTACAATTATTGATAAGTAATAATGATAGTAATTCTAATAATAAAAATAATAATTAGTTCTAAAGAAGCTTAAAAATAAAAAATAAAAAGTTTAAGACGCGAAAATATTAAACGATATGGTATGTTAAATATTACATATTTAAAATCTTTTTTTTGTGCGATAAATAATTCCATTCTAAAATTTATATTGTAGATATAAATTCGAAAATAAAATTGTTGTTGAAAAGACTATTTCCAAGTTTATAAAGAAAGGTGGCAATAAAATAGGAGCTAAAGCATAATTTCAATTATTACAAAATTAAAACGAAAAAATCAAAAATCAAAAACCCAAAATTCGAAAATTCTTTTGGAGTGGAAACCAAAATGTTACGAGTGAAATAATATAAAATACCGATGTTGTGGTGAACAAAATTTAGAAAAGGTGTAATTGAGACCGAAGAGATTCTTAAAACTTACTCATAATTTATTTTGATTAGTTTATTTGATATTGAAACATTAATTTCAATAATTATGAGTCCACGTTGGGTTGTTCAAAATGATGCTACTATTAAATTAATCATAATCATATCATACTTATTATACTTATTATCGTTTTCAAAAAATGTAAATAAATTTTAATAGAGTGACAAAATAAAATTGTTCACGAAAATTAGTCTGAGATATTTAATATTCCTAAATTGTAAAATCTGCCCTGATCCTGAGTTCTTGTTTATTTTAATAAATAGTTGGTCACAAATTTTTTGCATTTATAGATTCTAATCAACCAAGTGTCAGTACTTATAGTATTGATCCTAAGGAATTGTAGAATGCATTAATTTAGAAACGAAAATTCAAAAAAAAAGACCATTCTCTAATATCCCAACCTTAGATTGTGATTTCTCAAGAATCCAGAATACACGAAGATAATATTATCTTAAGAAAATCAAATAATACAAATGCATTTAAAGAAAAAATTTCTCTCAAAAAATTTATTTTTTCGCTAAGTTAAAAAATTTATTGTTTGCTTTGAGTATAAATTTATTTTTATTGTTTTTAAAAAAAGGAAATTATTTTATCTTTTTTTTTTATTATATGTTGTTCAAAGCAAAGTATCTATTCATAAGATTCATTCTTGTCAATTAAATATTTATATTTTATGTAATAATTTTAATATAATCCAATATGCTAATTAATTTATTAATTAATATAATAATATTATCAGTTATATTTCATTAAAATAATAAATTTATTAAGAATGTATATTCGCGCACAATTTTTAGGTGAATGAATGACTGATCTAAAAGCAAATAAAAATCAATGAAATTAGCTTTTATCAAAAAAAGCCAAAGTTTAAATTTTTTTTTTAAGTAAACATGACGCGGCCAATAAGCAATAATTCGTCCATGGATTTAATTTAATTTAATTAATGATGATGGTGATGGATATTATATTATTATTATTTGATCATGAAGAAACTAAAAATGGAAATTTTTATTCAAAATATCATATTAAGTGTCACTTTAAATTAGCAATAATTAATAAATTAATTAAGGATATAATAATTAACATTTAATTCATTCAAGTAAAGTTAGTATATGTGAAGAGCTGGGCATAACATAATTTCCTTCTACCGTGACGTTAAAGAATGTATTTTCACTCTTAACTCATATTTAACGCGAAAAAGAAAAAAAAAAGTGAGCAATGAGAACGTCACGACATTATAAATATTATGACATGCGATAGAAATATTCAAGAAATCGAAAATTATTTATTAATAATATTATTACTAAGATTACATATAAAATATATTAAATACAATTTGATAATTCACTAATTCAAATATTACATTCTCTCTCATTACATGAATACCGTCAAATAATAACAAATTTTTTATCCTATCCTATAATATACTTACCCTTATCCTTTTCTTCAACTTTTTCGAAACATTCATCTGCAATACATTTCCCTTCACGGTAGATTTTAAGAGTTTTCCCGACAACATCATGTATGCTACCTTTGACGTAAAAATCGAATAGACAAGTTCCAGGTGAAGAAATCACCCCACTAGGAATTTCTTTTTTTTCGCAGCCTTCAACTTGATATTCATATAAGCAACCATCTTCGAATCCAGTATCAAATTTTCCAGTTACTTTAAGGCAATCTTCCTTAACTTCAGTAATGAGGATTTTACCCGTAACACAATCATCGTGTTCTTCGTATTCTTTGTTATCGTGTTCATGTCCTTCGAAACAAATGTAAGCTTCGTCGCCGCAATCACGAGGCGTCAATTCAACTGGAGACGCATTCGTAAGGCAGATAAAGAATAAGGAAAACGCAACCAAGATAACAGCGAATGTGATTTTTTGAATCATTTTTAAATGTAAAAAAAAGTTTATAAAATTTGGAAAATATTAAATATAAATATAATAGATTTGTTTTTGTTTATTAACGTTATTTTTTAAGAACAACTAATTAAATATTTGTTGCTGTTGAATTTGAATTCTAGGAAGAAGAAAATGTTGTTCTTTTATATCTAAATTTCTCGTCCTTTTTGACTTAAATTGAATAACTTATTCTAATTTTTTTCTTGGTTATTGAGAAAGAATTCGAATTCAATTGATTAATTATATTTTATTTTAATTTTGCAATCAGGAAAAAATTACAATTTCCAAGAATGAGCATTATTTTTACGGAGACTTTGAGACATTTTGGCGTAAAAAAAACAGAGTTTTCAATGAAAGTCAATGAAAGTCATTAAAATAAAAGAGAAAAAATTATAATCTTTCTCTTCTCTTTACAATTATTTATACAAAAACAGAAAGGAAAGATATAATCTAAAAATAAAATAAATTGAAAAAAATGAAAATTTGACGTTTATATAGATTTTTGAGGCGCAGAAATGAAATATTAATAGATTTGTTGATTGCAGCATAGTTTGTTCGCGTGAAGATCAATTTGTCTATGAGAAGGGCCTCAATGTAGATTCTTTCTTCTATTGGTAAAAAAACTTGATCTTAGAAACTTTACTTTATAATTATTAGAACAACATTTAATTGGCTTGCATTATATGAAATGAACTTTTTTTGATAATTTTTATTGTTTTTAATCTAATTAAGATCAACAATTATGACAATCTCTCATTTATTATGATCACAAACAATAAATATTTTTTAAATATTTATTTTATTTATTTGTTTGAAAAATAAGTTAAAATAACTATAAATAAAATATAAATAAAATATAAATAAAAAAATAACTATAATAAGTACAAAATAAGTATAACTATAGTAAATAAATTACCGCCACCAATTATTAAGTAAAAAATGTTCATCCCATTTTTCTTTTGTTTCGTCTTTCTTTTCAATATTTAATTTCCAAGGTTTATCGTTCATGATGTAATGTACATTTCTTATTGAACGATCTTGCCACATAAGAGCATAACAGGATCTTAAAGTTTTCAAGGTATTATAAGTATAAGATAAAGGTTTCCAATTATTTTTAAACACTTCATTCAATAAATCATGATCAGGAAAGTAAAGTTTTTCTTTATTATGATGATTTATCAAATGATTATAAATTTTATTAAAGGTTTTAATTGAAGGAATAAGTACTAATAAATCGGAGTTGAAATAAGAGAGAGGAGAAGTTTTTGGTGGCATATTAGCAGATTCGGGAGCTATTGGACTTTAGTTATAAGCACAATTCTCGGGAATCCTACAAATAAAATTAATAAAAATTAAAATATTAATAAATTTGTATAACAATAATATTAAATATTAATAAATTATTAATAAATTTATATATTAAATGAAACTATTTATCTAATTTTATAATATTATCGTCTTCGAATTCACCCGAAATATTTTCGTCTTCGCCATATTCTCCATCTTTTTTATTGCTTTTTATTTTTTTTATTACTACCATCATTGGCTTTTAGGAGCACTCGTTTTTCAATTTCCGATAACGTAGCTATTTCACAAATATTTTTTCCTTTAAACTCATTTTTTTTGAATCTCGTAATTTCTAAAAAAAGAGATTAAAGATTTAAAATACACTCTTTTAATTCGCTCAAAACAGAATAGTTTACAAGACTCAACTTTTTAAAATTGATGGCAGTAAAAAAAGCCTTTTGCCACAAAATACTTTATATAGAAGTAAATGTTAGCTAAAAATTAAGTAATTCTATGATTATAATTAACGTTTTCGAAGATTTATTACAATATTATTTTTTTGATAAATTTTACATAATTTTCGAAGGTTACCAAAATCCGAAATTCAAAAATTATTTCACTAAATTCTTTGACGAGTATAATGTGTGGTGTTATCGAAGTTGATAAAGACAAATAAGAATCTTCCCCGCACACTAAATCGTCTTATCAAATTAACTATTATGAACAGAATAACTCTATTTATAATTTATATTTATTTAAAATATTTTCTAATATATATTTATTATTTATTATTTAAAAAATAAGAAAAACTTAATTAATGGATAAAAAAATTATTTAAGTTGATTATATTAAATGATGACTAGTATTAATTAGTCCATAAGCAATGTTTCAACTTTTCATCATAATCACTGATACCCAGGGACAAAGGTAATTAAGATTTTTTAATTGATCGTTCGCGGTCCTGATAATTCTGATAACAAAAATTGAATTCTTTTAATGCTTGAAGTAAGAAGATTTATATGATTTTTTTTATGAATCATAGAATCATTTCTAAAAAAAATTTTCATTTTTGTAATTCTTATTTTTCTTTCTTTTATGAAATGAACTTTATAAGTAAATATTCATTAATTTGTTTATTAAAATTCCAATTAAAACAATATAAATTTTTTTTGAATAATAGTGGCGAAAATTAGAATTGGTAATTTAGTAATAAAATCATTCATAATAATATGGAAAATTCTATTTAAAAGATAAAAACTTAAGAGTATAATTCATGTTTTGATTTATGAATAATGATTTTTCAATTATAAGGATCATTGCTTCCGGATATTTTAAGAACCAGACTTTTTCCCTTTTTACGAAAAATAAAAATAGCGGCAAAAATCACAATCATTATACTTATTCCTGTTCCCAGTCCAATCGCTAAAAATTTTAATGGATCTTTTTGCTGTGAACTTGGCCCTGCGTTGAATTGGGCTAGTACTAGTAGAGATAACAAAAGGACTAAAAGTTGTAACCCATTTAATGCCTGTAATATTATAAAGAATTACTTGAGAATTATGTGCTTTATCGTCTAAGCTATATCCTATAAAATTCAATAAATGAAAAATGAAATTAATATGATATTGAACCATATTTACTTGCCAGATGTAGCTATCATGTAATCAAAATATAAATCTGCAGAATGAATGGCGGAGAATTGAATTTTGAATAAACCAATGATACAGAGATTTGGTTGTATCCAATATAGCCAGATTTGGGCTAGCACTAATATAATCTTTTGTAATGCCTCAAACATAATTTGACGCTATATAAAATATTTAATTTATATATAAATTGTTTACGTTTCAGGGATAATAAATAATTTGGGTACCTACTTAACACGGAAGTAAACTCCAATCTTGAGTCAATATTATCACCGTTGGCATTCTTAGAATTAAATATAATTGATAAGTTATTATATTATATTTATTATATTTATTATATTTATTATATTTATTAGATTTATTTTATATAAATTAATATTAAATACATACCATAAATGATCATTCAAATTATTTGTTATTCGTATTTAAATTACTTACACCTTTCATATTTACAGGAGGGAGGTCTTTCTTCACTTCCGTAATCGGTCTAGAGGCGTAATTTTGACTATTTAGATGTAAATTCAAACCTTCACCTGTTGTACTTTCTTGTCCGCCAATATAAACAATAATTCCATTCGGTAAAAGACTGGCTGAATATCCGCTGCACGGTAAAGGAAGATTTGGTATGTTTAAGGTTTTCCAAGTAAGCGAAAAGTATCAAATGTATTCATATCATTATACATTATTCCAATAGGGTTTGTTAAATCAGTGATATTAACTCCTCCAAAAATGTAAATAATTTCTGAATATCAATTAGGAGGGTTTAGTCCATTTAGAAGTAGGGTCATATTTATAAACTTGGTTTGAAAAATCATAGAGTTTTTCTTTATTCACTATATAGCCACCAATTTGAAATATAGTAGAATTATTTAAACCAACAATAGCGGTTGAAAACCAAGTAAAATAAGAAGATTTCCATCAAGAGTTAAAGTCCACGACAAGTTTGTATTTTCAAATGGCTTTAATAAATCTAAATAGACTTCTGTTACTTCACCTGATGAACTTTGATTTTTCCATCCAGTAAAGACTAATAGTTGATTATTGATTATTACACTATTAGGTCATAGCATAAAATTGAATTAATTAAAAAAGTAAAAAATAAATTTAAATGAAAAATCCATCCTTTAATACTTGAAATAATAAGGTTCTAATTATGGAACGATTTTTATTGTTTCTGTCCTTTTATTTTTTATTTATGGAAAAAACGATAAAAAATCCAACAATGGCAATTGAATACTATCAAATCAAAAGAGTCGATCGTTGCTTATCGTGGTCATAATTAATTAAAAAAAAATAAAAATGGTAAATTTTTTTTGCCTTCTCGGGTGGACCAGGCCGTATGGTGAAGAGATGTCAAAGTTACAGATTTTCGTGTAATGTGTGAGAATTTTGGGTTAGTATTATCTGTGTTCTGGTTGTTCTGGTCTGGAGGAGGATGCACGTTATTGTTTCAAAATATATACAAAAGCCCATTGAGTACATATTTGGATTCATTATCTGTACTACAGAATAAAGATTTATCTTTACAATAAATTAAAGTTCATTCTTGACAATGCTTATAGCTTGAGTCGCTAAGTATTAATTAAGGGCATTACGTATTATAACCTAAGTTGCAATTTGTAATATGTAAATAGTTTGTAATAATAACTTCTGATTTTACTATTTAAATTTAATTGATCTACATATAAGGACCATAATCTCGTTCCGGAATAAAAATATCACAAGAACTATCTTATGAAAGCCTATTTCCCCATTAATATCATAGAAAGTAATGGTTCTGATCCAAATGACAACATCAATAAAATAAAGAGATTACCCTTTTTTAACGAATAAAAAAATAAATTTTTATATATAATTAAGAAAAGTTGCTTATATAAATCCTTTCCAATCATGAATTTTTTAATTATTTTTAATAATTTAAATTTTTTAATTTATCACGTGTAATTTTAACCTTTTACCTAAAAATGTTTATTTAAATGGTATCTGAAGGGAAGGCTGCTGAAAAGGAATTTTTTGGCACAATATAATTTCGATATTGTTATAAATATGATGATGGAATTGATAGAGATGAAGTGAAAGCATTTGGATGATATAAAAAAGCTCAGAAAGTGATTATACTGATAGCCAATACATGCTTGGATATTCTTCTTTGCTATTACTATATTCTCTTTTCCCCTTCCGTTTATTTTTGTATTTTTTGATTTTTTGTCAATGTTATCTTTCTTTTTCCATTTTAGAATCTACCAATTCTTTCTTTCCATTATGTTCTTAATTGAATCTAAAATTTCCATATACTTGTTAAAATAACTTTTTGACGACAGATGTATCTTCTATTGATTTTTTTTTACCTTGAAAAGATCTCTGGGTACAAGTCTCTTATATTTCTTCAAATGAAAAGTCTCTTCTTATATTTCTCATTTTCGACCTCAATGGTATTAACTTTAATTGCCGATCCGTCACTCAACAGGTTAAAATGATTGACAAAACCGGAATGTGGGCAGCCGCAAAAGTAAAGTATGTCAATTTCTAACCAAATCGTCCGAAATTTTTATTGAAAAAACCTTGAGATTAGGAGTTTTTTTATTCAAGTATATAATATAATTTTTATAAAGAAAAAAATTTTATAAAAAATTCTTAAACATTGCTAATTGACCAAAATTTTAGCAAAATCCCGTCACTATTTTTTATTTAATAAAAGTATTAGCTAGAAGTCTCAAAATTATTATATAAATACTTTCAAACATATATTAATAGATTTTTTTAAAAAAAAGTAATTCAAAAAATATGGAATATTTTACAAATTAAGGTTAGCAGCTTTAAATTTTATAAAAATCATTTAAAATTTGCGAAAATTTCTATTTCTTCATTTTCAACGTTAAACAACATAATGATTATAAAGTTTCAAAAATTTTCATTCTAATGCGCCACTCCTTAAATATGTATACTAATACATATAAAGTATTTATTTTTAGATTATTAAGATAGAATTTTGTCGATCATAGTTATACTAGCTAACCCGTTTAGTGGCGGATCGTCAATTAAGATAGTCAATTACACGCCATTTTAAGGAATTTTTTTTATATTTCCAATTTAGAAACAAAACAACTGACAAATTGTGTAAGCGGATAATAACTTATGTATGTATATTCTAATTAATTATTCTAATAAGAAAATATTGTGAAAATAAAGTCAAGGCATTTAGAGATCTATAATCTTGAATATTAAATTGAGAAAATTGATATATCTTGTGAAATATAAAAATTCAAGTAAACCATGCAACTCAACACATTTTTGCAAAGACAACAGCCAACTTCTACCTCAAATCTAGTTAAAAAAAAATAAACAAATAATTAACCCTTCTCTTGTTTATTCTATTTTATCGTTTTTTTAAAAAAAAGCTTACCCTTTAGTATTGATCATTTTTTTCAACTACACAATAATTACAATTTTTAAACAAAAGCGGATAGCTAATGTTAAAAGATCCCAACATCAGCCTCATATCTACAACAGTCCGAAATGTATCTTATGTGGAAGATATGAGGAAATGGATATACATGTATTTGCATATAAAAGAAATAACAGTTTAGATCGCATATAAACTCTGATGACACTTAATAAAATGTTTAACCGCTAAAATTAAGAAAATTCATGATGTAAGTGAATTACGGCATGGCACTAGCAGAGCGGATAAACAGGACTATGCTAACCAATGAATCATACTAAAGTTGACAATATTGATGATATGGTTAAAGATTAGTTATACAAGCCAATCAGGATAGTATTTATATATAAACTAGTGAAGGGTTCATTTAATATAAATGAAATTACAGAAACTATAGAATAATTAATATGTTTTTTTAAAGAATAAGATAACAAATATATATAATAATTATTCAATTAAAGTTTTTTTTTGTATGAATTTGAATAATAAATTTAATATAAATATATATTTTTTTAATTTTAAATATTAATAATGATTGATATTATAAATAATTTGGAATATTTTGGGTTGTCAAAAATAATTGTTAAAAATAGAAATAGTGTCTTTATTTTTTTTCAAGTGTTTAATATTGTAGATTTTTGAATAGAATTGCAATATAAATCCATAAGTCCACAATTAATTACAGACTTTCATGTAACAATGTTTCTATTTTTAGAATATCCATGTTTCTGGTTTCAGAATGATACTTTTTTTATTTCAATTGGATACTCTATCTATACATATTGTCCAAATTATTTTTGGCTTGAAATTTAGGATTTGACACTTTTTCTATAGTAGTTTAATAGTAAAATAATTTGGGCAACATGTATAATTTGGGTTACTAAAAATAATTTGGGTTATCAAAATATTTTGGACTGCCAGAAATAATTTGGGTTGCCAAAAATATTTTGGGTCTTTGATTTTGAATTTGGGCAGCATGTATAATTATGTATAATTGAATATATACATTTATAGAAACAATGAGGATAAAAAAGTTGACATTATTTTTTCTGACAATATAAAACTATTTTTATTGTTTTCAAAAATAATCAGAATCAATGAAGATAAAAAAATTTGATACTATTTTCTTTGACAATGTAAAACTATTTCCAGAATCAATATGGCTTTTTTTTTTGAAAGTACAAAAAATTTTATACACATTTATAGAAACAATGAAGATAAAAAAGTTGACATTATTTTTCCTGACAATATAAAACTATTTTATTGTTTTCAAAAATAATTAGAATTAATGAAGATAAAAAAATTTGATACTATTTTCTTTGACAATGTAAAACTATTTCCAGAATCAATGTGGCTTTTTTTTTTTGGAAGTATAGAAACAATGAGATAAAAAAGTTGACATTATTTTTTCTGACAATATAAAACTATTTTTATTGTTTTCAAAAATGATCAGAATCAATGAAGATAAAAAAAATTTGGTACTATTTTCTTTGACAATATAAACTATTTTTATTGTTTCCAGAATCAATATGGCTTTTTTTTGAAAGTACAAAAAATTTTATACTTATTTAAAGACAAATTTTTTTTTATCCCAAAATCAATCATCTCTTAAAGATGAGTAAGTCTTCAGAGTCAGAGTCATTAGAAAATTGAGTCATTATAAATTTTGAGAGTCATTATAAAATTGAGATTCAACAAAATTTGAACTGCTAATAACTAACTTTTTTATTTATTAATTTATTAATCAAGGTAATATCTGTACTCTCTGTCCAAGCACAAAAAGTTGTATTATGTGTAATGGTTGCTTTCAACACTGTAGATGTAAGTAAATTTAAATTTTCTAATTTTATTGTCAGAGAAGGTATATCTTGAATCTCAATATAATGTATCTCAATATAATGACTCTGTGAAGCTTTTACAAGTTTGCAAATTACAAAGTCCATTTTCTTATATCAAACACAATTTACATGATTATATAAACTGCGTTGTCAAACTTAAACACACAAAAGAGCAAAAGTTTCTATAACAATGTATATAATGAAAATAATCTTTGTTATTTTTTGAATTTTATTACAACGTTTTTCTTGTTACGTTGAATAATATATTCCAAAATAATATATAATAATATGCAAAAATATAATAATTTTTTTATTGTGTTAACCGTCACTTTCTTGATGGCATACATGGAAACGAATCGCAATTATTGTAGTGTAGTGGTGCCTTATTTATTTTCTTATCACTAGTTTAGAATATTTAGCATCATCTTTATATTAAAGTTTGTACCTCAAAAAGTTCAAAAAAATTAAAAANATGTATCTCAATATAATGACTCTGTGACTTAAAGTAAAACTTTTACAAGTTCGCAAATTTCAAAGTACATTTTCTTATATCAAACACAATTTACATGATTATATAAACTGCTTTGTCAAACTCCAACACACAAAAGAGCAAAAGTTTCTATAACAATGTATATAATGAAAATAATCTTTGTTATCTTTTGAATTTTATTACACCGTTTTTCTTGTTACGCTGAATAATATATTCCAAAATAATATATAATAATATGCAAAAATATAATAATTTTTTTATTGTGTTAACCGTCACTTTCTTGATGGCATACATGGAAACGAATCGCAATTATTGTAGTGTAGTGGTGCCTTATTTATTTTCTTATCACTAGTTTAGAATATTTAGCATCATCTTTATATTAAAGTTTGTACCTCAAAAAGTTCAAAAAAATTAAAAAACTGAGGAAGAATCATCATAGTATACATTAATCTTGCTACTAACTAACCCAGCGGGAACAATCAACTTTGAACAACCATTGTTGGGTATGCCTTCCTGGTCAACTGGAAGTCAAGGATGATCATGTGGTCAGCTGCCAAAGTGCGTGGTGAAGGTTTTTTTATATCAACTTCAACAAACATTGTATACATGTATACAAGTTTCCCAAATTATTTTTCAAAATCCCAAATAATTTCGGCAACATTATCAATTATTTATAATGCTTTCTCACTCACAAATTCGAAAATANAATTATTCGTGAATCTGCAAATATTTTTTTTCTCATTATAAAATTTAATGTTTTTTCTTCGCTTGTAATGTAATTGTCACAAATAATATTTATTTATTATATAAATTATTTTAAAATAATTATTTATTTTATTCATTGCATTGAAGAATAATAACTAGCTAAATAATGATTTTATTATGAGCTTTAAACCTTGATAAAATATTTAGTACTAATGTTAAAATAAAGCCTACATCTTTATTTCATTATTGTAATTAAAATTTATACATAATTTTAGCTTATATTATTTCCTTTTTTCTTTTTGTGAGGCATTGCGATATTTTTGGATATATATTGCGAAGGTGGATAATAAATAAATATAAATCACAGATTTTATTTAATTCGTATGACTTTATATTTAATAATTCAAAGAGGGATATAAAAAAAAAGAAGGAAATGATGTTTATTAAATGAAAAATGAATTTAAAAAAATTTGAGTTTCGTTTATATTTTATTTCTCCGGGATAACTGATAAGAATTGTTACAATATAATGACATATAATGATATAAAACACAATGGAGAATCATTATTTATATTATTTATATATTTATTTATTTATTTATGCGTATGTGATAAATTATTTTGTTTATATTTTGCTAAGGTGAATAATAAATAATCAAAAATAATTGACTTATATTATTTCCTTTTCTCTTTTCCATGAGGGTGTTATGCTATTTTGTTTATTAAAAAAAATTTTAAAAAAATAAATATATATATGTATATTTCACGAAGGTAGATAGTAAATTAATTGGCACGTTTTATTTATTTATTGCATAAATAAATTATTGGTTGATTAAATTATCGAAAATTGTTAGCATTTATTAATTGCGCGCGAAAAAAAAGTAAACTTTTTATTTGTTTATTGCATAAATACTTACTTATCCTAGACTTTTTTTCCAACAGAGTCTTATTCTAATAATATATTTATTGCTAACTAAAAATGCATAATTTTACCGTTCAATCCAAATCCATTGTTGCCCAAGTCTTGGAACTGATGGCCAAGACAAAATCTATTATATTCAATTCCCGTTGTATGATTTTTTCTTTATTTATTTGTAATATTATTTCTATTCTCTCACTCCATAACTTTTTCAATCATTCCCTCTTATTGTTTCTTTGGATTTTACTTTAGATTTTAATATTGTTGTTACTTTTTTAACTAAAGAGTATGGAACAATCCTTTAAATAAATCGTATAAAGTTGTGATTAAATTCCAGTATATCAATACTCTTTTACCTCATAGATCCGAGTATAGTTTTTGTATCTGTGTTTTCGTTTTTGAATTGTGGTCACTGAACATTTTATTAAATATTCATAAAGTTTCTCCATTGATTTATAATCACAATCATTATTACCCCTTTACATTTAAAAACATGAATATCGTTTTCTTCAAATCAACTACCTTAAATCATTTGTTATTTTACTTGGATGTAATCATAATCACTAACTCCAAGTAATACACTCCAGAATGAAAGTCAACCATCTCAACCATCATCTTCATCTGGTGAAAATAATTAAATAAAGTGCTTATTTATAATAGATAAAAAACACAACAAAAATAGTAACAAGTAATAATAATAATAATTATTATTATATTATTTTTGTTTATAGGAAAATCCATAGTTTGCACAGTTTGCACAGCTTTAAAAATGTTTTAGATGTGCATATATATGATATTAATTTATGTAATTTAAACATAATTATCACATACACAAACATATTGCACTAATTAAAGCTCCTAATGTAATGGTTTGGTTCGGTTCTAATGTTGAACCAAAACCGAACCAAAATTTTAGAATTGGAACCAAAATTAAAAAATATCAAACCGAAACCGAACCGAAACCGAACCAGAACCGAACCAAACTGCACCGGTTCAAAAATGGTTCAAAGATTTTTTTGTCTGAATTTTTGCTTAATAACAAATAAATATATTTTTAATTTAATTTAATTTTATTTAATTTGATTTGATTTGATTTAATTTAATAAATTTAATTAAAATTTTGAAATTAATCTTTATTTTAGGAGACAAAAAAATTATGGCAACGGCAACGACAATTAAAAGTAAAATAGCTGATTATCTTTTTGTGTTACGTTAACTAATTTTTCATCATTTGCTATTATTATAATATCCGAAAATAAATTTAAATAAAAAAAATTTTTGATTTTAGCACTAATAAATAAATAAATAATATAACAAGTTTCAGGAAGGTAAACTAACCATAAAATTATAATTTAGAAATACTAAATAAAAAATAATCAATTATTTTTTTTTGATTTTTTAATAAATAAAAATAAATCATTTTTATATTTACAAAGAATTAGGATATAGAAATTGAATCGCTAACAATTTTCAATAAATTTTTTTTAAGATTAATTGAGATAATAATAAATTTAATTTAATTTAATTAACTAATAATTTATGCAATAAACAAATAAAAAGTTTTTTTTTTCGCGCGCAATTAATAAGTAAATGCGATGTACGTATAAAAATTGGATCGCTAACAATTTTCGATTAATTTAATTTAACTAATAATTTATTTATGCAATAGATAAATAAAACGTGCCAATTATTTTTTTGAAATTTTTTTTAATAAATAAAATATCATATCACCCTCATGGAAAAGAGAAAAGGAAATAATATAAGTCAATTATTTTTGATTATTTATTATCCACCTTCGCAAAATATACATATATTTATAAACAAAATAATTTATATAAATAAATATATAAATAATATAAATAATGATTCTCCATTGTGTTTTTATCATATGTCATTATATTGTAACAATTCTTATCAGTTATCCCGGAGAAATAAAATACAAACGAAACTCAAATTTTTTTAAATTCATTTTTCATTTAATAAACATCATTTCCTTCTTTTTTATATTCCTCTTTGAATTATTAAATATAAAGTCATACGAATTAAATAAAATCTGTGATTTATATTTATTTATTATCCACCTTCGCAATATATATCCAAAAATATCGCAATGCCTCACAAAAAGAAAAAAGGAAATAATATAAGCTAAAATTATGTATAAATTTTAATTACAATAATGAAATAAAGATGTAGGCTTTATTTTAACATTAGTACTAAATATTTTATCAAGGTTTAAAGCTCATAATAAAATCATTATTTAGCTAGTTATTATTCTTCAATGCAATGAATAAAATAAATAATTATTTTAAAATAATTTATATAATAAATAAATATTATTTGTGACAATTACATTACAAGCGAAGAAAAAACATTAAATTTTATAATGAGAAAAAAAATATTTGCAGATTCACGAATAATTTGAACCTAAACTATTCTTTTAACCTGCTATTAATACAATTTCTCTATCCATCCACAGTAAAAAATTAAACAGAGGATTGTATTTTCGAATTTGTGAGTGAGAAAGCATTATAAATAATTGATAATGTTGCCGAAATTATTTGGGATTTTGAAAAATAATTTGGGAAACTTGTATACATGTATACAATGTTTGTTGAAGTTGATATAAAAAAACCTTCACCACGCACTTTGGCAGCTGACCACATGATCATCCTTGACTTCCAGTTGACCAGGAAGGCATACCCAACAATGGTTGTTCAAAGTTGATTGTTCCCGCTGGGTTAGTTAGTAGCAAGATTAATGTATACTATGATGATTCTTCCTCAGTTTTTTAATTTTTTTGAACTTTTTGAGGTACAAACTTTAATATAAAGATGATGCTAAATATTCTAAACTAGTGATAAGAAAATAAATAAGGCACCACTACACTACAATAATTGCGATTCGTTTCCATGTATGCCATCAAGAAAGTGACGGTTAACACAATAAAAAAATTATTATATTTTTGCATATTATTATATATTATTTTGGAATATATTATTCAGCGTAACAAGAAAAACGGTGTAATAAAATTCAAAAGATAACAAAGATTATTTTCATTATATACATTGTTATAGAAACTTTTGCTCTTTTGTGTGTTGGAGTTTGACAAAGCAGTTTATATAATCATGTAAATTGTGTTTGATATAAGAAAATGTACTTTGAAATTTGCGAACTTGTAAAAGTTTTACTTTAAGTCACAGAGTCATTATATTGAGATACATTATATTGAGATTCAAGATATACCTTCTCTGACAATAAAATAAGAAAATTTAAATTTACTTACATCTACAGTGTTCATGGCAACGGAGACACCTATCACAGTCATTGCTTCCTTGACAGCCAGAAATGCTACAGTAATCACCTTGATTAATAAATTAATAAATAAAAAAGTTAGTTATTAGCAGTTCAAATTTTGTTGAATCTCAATTTTATAATGACTCTCAAAATTTATAATGACTCAATTTTATGACTCTGAGACTTACTCATCTTTAAGAGATGATTGATTTTGGGATATAAAAAAATTTGTCTTTAAATAAGTATAAAATTTTTTGTACTTTCAAAAAAAAAGCCATATTGATTCTGGAAACAATAAAAATAGTTTATATTGTCAAAGAAAATAATATCAAATTTTTTTATCTTCATTGTTTCTGATCATTTTTGAAAACAATAAAAATAGTTTTATATTGTCAGAAAAAATAATGTCAACTTTTTTATCTCATTGTTTCTATACTTTCAAAAAAAAAGCCACATTGATTCTGGAAATAGTTTTACATTGTCAAAGAAAATAGTATCAAATTTTTTTATCTTCATTGATTCTAATTATTTTTGAAAACAATAAAATAGTTTTACATTGTCAGAAAAAATAATGTCAACTTTTTTATCTTCATTGTTTCTATAAATGTGTATAAAATTTTTTGTAGTTTCAAAAAAAAGCCATATTGATTCTGGAAACAATAAAAATAGCTTTACATTGTCAAAGAAAATAGTANTGCAATAAATAAATAAAACGTGCCAATTAATTTACTATCTACCTTCGTGAAATATACATATATATATTTATTTTTTTAAAATTTTTTTTAATAAACAAAATAGCATAACACCCTCATGGAAAAGAGAAAAGGAAATAATATAAGTCAATTATTTTTGATTATTTATTATTCACCTTAGCAAAATATAAACAAAATAATTTATCACATACGCATAAATAAATAAATAAATATATAAATAATATAAATAATGATTCTCCATTGTGTTTTATATCATTATATGTCATTATATTGTAACAATTCTTATCAGTTATCCCGGAGAAATAAAATATAAACGAAACTCAAATTTTTTTAAATTCATTTTTCATTTAATAAACATCATTTCCTTCTTTTTTTTTATATCCCTCTTTGAATTATTAAATATAAAGTCATACGAATTAAATAAAATCTGTGATTTATATTTATTTATTATCCACCTTCGCAATATATATCCAAAAATATCGCAATGCCTCACAAAAAGAAAAAAGGAAATAATATAAGCTAAAATTATGTATAAATTTTAATTACAATAATGAAATAAAGATGTAGGCTTTATTTTAACATTAGTACTAAATATTTTATCAAGGTTTAAAGCTCATAATAAAATCATTATTTAGCTAGTTATTATTCTTCAATGCAATGAATAAAATAAATAATTATTTTAAAATAATTTATATAATAAATAAATATTATTTGTGACAATTACATTACAAGCGAAGAAAAAACATTAAATTTTATAATGAGAAAAAAAATATTTGCAGATTCACGAATAATTGAACCTAAACTATTCTTTTAACCTGCTATTAATACAATTTCTCTATCCATCCACAGTAAAAAATTAAACAGAGGATTATATTTTCGAATTTGTGAGTGAGAAAGCATTATAAATAATTGATAATGTTGCCGAAATTATTTGGGATTTTGAAAAATAATTTGGGAAACTTGTATACATGTATACAATGTTTGTTGAAGTTGATATAAAAAAACCTTCACCACGCACTTTGGCAGCTGACCACATGATCATCCTTGACTTCCAGTTGACCAGGAAGGCATACCCAACAATGGTTGTTCAAAGTTGATTGTTCCCGCTGGGTTAGTTAGTAGCAAGATTAATGTATACTATGATGATTCTTCCTCAGTTTTTTAATTTTTTTGAACTTTTTGAGGTACAAACTTTAATATAAAGATGATGCTAAATATTCTAAACTAGTGATAAGAAAATAAATAAGGCACCACTACACTACAATAATTGCGATTCGTTTCCATGTATGCCATCAAGAAAGTGACGGTTAACACAATAAAAAAATTATTATATTTTTGCATATTATTATATATTATTTTGGAATATATTATTCAGCGTAACAAGAAAAACGGTGTAATAAAATTCAAAAGATAACAAAGATTATTTTCATTATATACATTGTTATAGAAACTTTTGCTCTTTTGTGTGTTGGAGTTTGACAAAGCAGTTTATATAATCATGTAAATTGTGTTTGATATAAGAAAATGTACTTTGAAATTTGCGAACTTGTAAAAGTTTTACTTTAAGTCACAGAGTCATTATATTGAGATACATTATATTGAGATTCAAGATATACCTTCTCTGACAATAAAATAAGAAAATTTAAATTTACTTACATCTACAGTGTTCATGGCAACGGAGACACCTATCACAGTCATTGCTTCCTTGACAGCCAGAAATGCTACAGTAATCACCTTGATTAATAAATTAATAAATAAAAAAGTTAGTTATTAGCAGTTCAAATTTTGTTGAATCTCAATTTTATAATGACTCTCAAAATTTATAATGACTCAATTTTATGACTCTGAGACTTACTCATCTTTAAGAGATGATTGATTTTGGGATATAAAAAAATTTGTCTTTAAATAAGTATAAAATTTTTTGTACTTTCAAAAAAAAAGCCATATTGATTCTGGAAACAATAAAAATAGNATTGTCAGAAAAAATAATGTCAACTTTTTTATCTTCATTGTTTCTATAAATGTGTATAAAATTTTTTGTAGTTTCAAAAAAAAGCCATATTGATTCTGGAAACAATAAAAATAGCTTTACATTGTCAAAGAAAATAGTATCAAATTTTTTTATCTTCATTGATTCTGATTATTTTTGAAAACAATAAAAATAGTTTTATATTGTCAGAAAAAATAATGTCAACTTTTTTATCCTCATTGTTTCTATAAATGTATATATTCAATTATACATAATTATACATGCTGCCCAAGTTCAAAATTAAAACCCAAAATATTTTTAGCAGTCCAAAATATTTTGATAACCCAAATTATTTTTAGTAACCCAAATTATAAATGTTGCCCAAATTATTTTTCAAAACTAAAAATCTCAAATTTCAAGCCAAAAATAATTTGGACAATATGTATAGATAGAGATGTCCAATTGAAATAAAAAAAGTATCATTTTGAAACCAGAAACATAGACATACATGAAAGTCTGTAATAAATTGTGGACTTATGGATTTATATTGCAATTCTATTAAATTTTTATTTTTAACAATTATTTTTGACAACCCAAAATATTCCAAATTATTTATAATATCAATCATGATTAATATTTCAAATTAAAAAAATATATATTTATATTAAATTTATTATTCAAATTCATACAAAAAAAAACTTTAATTGAATAATTATTATATATATTTGTTATCTTATTCTTTAAAAAAAACATATTAATTATTCTATAGTTTTTGTAATTTCATTTATATTGAATGAACCCTTTACTAGTTTATATTGAAAATTGTTAAGGATTGCATAAATCAGATTTCTTATTCTTTGCTTCATCATTTACTTAATTAAATTTTTATTCGAAATTTGCAGTTGACATAAAAATTCTCGAAGCAGCCAATTCTGATTGTGAAAAAAAAAATTTGATACTATTAAGTTCTTATTTTAAATGGCCAAGAATATACCAGAATTATTAAAATTAAAATGAACTATTATAATCAATGGCCAGTATTGAAGAAAATTTCTCGAAAGGTGGTGTTGTAAAGGAGAAGGAGGAAATAAAAAAGATTGTTTTAAAAAGTTAAGAACAAGCGCAACTATTTATATTACGTGATAAACATTGAAGAATATTGCAATTTGATATAGAAGTATATTATTTCAACTAAACAATAATATTTTAAATATAATGCTAAATCGGAAAATATATTTAGTTATGTGCCTCATTGTATCATTCATTATTTGTTATGTTGAATGAGAATATTGAACATAATAAAAATACAATGTTAATAACTATCTGCAATAAATTTTTGTGTCATCAATTATAGAAGCGACCAAGAATTTTGTTATTTATCAAATTTTTTTTGATACAACATTATCCTTTTTTCCTTTTCCTTTTTTCACTTTTTTTCAAAATTCTTATTTTCCACTTTTTTCAACCCTTATTTTTTCCTTTATTTCTTGAAAACATTTCGGCACATTTTATTTTTTCAAAAAAACTTTTGTCGACGAACTGAAATAATATTGCTGTCTTCAATGACTTATTATTTTTTTTTTACAGTATGTTTTATTATTCCACTAACTTCTTGTTTTTTTATCGTTAATTTTGGTTTGTATTGTTTTCTTTGGAAACATTTTCTTTTTGCAGCTTGTAGGATGATGTTTTCCAAAATAATTTTCTCTGGTATTTTATTGCATTTATTTTTGGGAATATCAATAATGATTTAGTTCCACATCCATCTAATCTATTTATCCAGATTGAATTTAGTTGTTGTTGGTGATGGCATTGCATTACTAGAATTGGTTGAATTGATGAGTTGAGTTCATAGAATTGGTAGAATTGAAAATCGGAAAATGCACTTATATTATTCAATGATTCAGCGTTATTATATAATGTAACGAAACTACTTGGTCTGAAACACATCTTATAAGCCAAACTTTAATTTAACATAGTTTAGCAATTCATGAATCTTTTTCAAAATTTGATATAAATAAATATATAGGTAAGATTAATTTAAATTAAATTTATTATATTTTAATAATCACTGTTTTATATAACTACTTTTTTGTAAATATATTGTATTAGTAATAAATACAAAAACTAATACCATCTATTGTTCTCCGAATTGTTTTCAATGTCGGAACCCTAATCTTTACAAAATATTAAAAATAAATAAAGCATTTAAGATATTTATTATGTTAAATGAAATCAATAAAAACAAATATAATCATAAATAACTTATCTTCATGAATCATACTTTTTTCTCTGTTAATGCATTCTAAGATTTCTATATAGAGTTTACATGATGAAGACTTTTGGCTGGCTAAGATGTGCTGTAAAATTATAAAAAAATAAAAGCCACAGGTTCAAATCGATAGAGATTACAAAAAAAATAATAATAATAAATTGTTCATAATTTCCAATTAATAAAAAAAGTCTTGAATTTGAATTTATTAATATATATCAGCTTTCCGAAAGTATGTGGTGCTGGGCAGTTGTTTTTTGCTTAAATTTAAGTGGAATTGTGTCATGATCATAATACTAATATAAGATGCACAATTATAAATTGCGATACAATCAACGAAAAATTAAAATTTACCAGGAACAAATGAGAAATAAATTCCACCACTGAAATTTCTCTAACCTCACCGACCAGCTATTAACTCCTATACTTCCCCCCAAAATCTTATTCAATGACATCTGTGTACTTGTCCACCTGAACACACATTTTTATCTTCCAGAGTTTGGGTTGGTAACCCAACCTCAGTTACGCTCTCAATATTTGAAAAAATCAACCGACGTAATATACCAGAAATTTTGAGATTCCCACCGGATGCTCGATATAAAGAATACATTTTGTGGTTGTTCGTCTGGTCTAACCCCTCTAAATGCCTTAATTGTGCCTCCATATAGACTTGTGCCAGTCTTCGCTGATTTTTGTAGCCACGTTCCGTCCAATTATTTTTTATTGTTTGTAAATCACTATCTACTTTGATTTTTTACTAACTCTTCTAGTTTCTCGTTAGTATCAAGTTTTTCTCTATGGAATCACAAGAGTTGGAGCTTGTACTATCGGAACAAAGGCAGGTACAGGATTGAATTGATTTATGACTGTTCCAGAGATATTAGTCTTATTCATAATCATATCTACTAACTATTAGCAACTAATAATATCGTACTCTTTATTTTTTAATTCACTCAAAAATTCTTATTTATAACAAAAATCATCTATATTAAAATTTATGTAAAATAAAATTAATATTTTTTATTTAAAAAGTAGTAAATATGAAATAAAGTAAAGATTAATTCTTTTTAAATGATCAAAGATATTAATCCACTTTCATATAGAAAATCTACAATTTCTTCTCTATAGAACCATTCAATTGTCAGTTAGCCAGTATAATTTCCCCTTCGGCTGATTTTAAAATTCACTAAACTGCTTTCTCTTTATCTTTTGTGATTCCAATTCCTTTAAATAATAAATTCCGGACAAACCTGCCATCACTATTCCCTCCTTCAGCCTATTTCAAGTACTAGAGTGTCTTTTCAACTTTCGTGGTTCCAATTCCATCAAATAACAATTTCCTCTCATTCAAGTACCACTGAAATGTTTTCTTTTCATCTTTTGTGATTCAAATCCAATTTCCAAGAATAAACTGTCCATCATTATTCCCTCCTTCGACATATGTTTTTGTTTAAAGGATTTGGCCAAGTAAGAGTAACTAAACCTCACATAAGTAAGGAGAGGTTGGGTTTGATTTTCAAGGTCTTTACTGATATGGCGACAAAGCACATAGATATTAAAGCCGGGTTTCATTAGGTCCTTGCTGAGTAATACTAATTTTGTGGGCTAGTATTAGCTGAACCTCTCCTTGCAAAGATTGTCAGGAAAATCATTATGAATAATGATTATGGGAGTTGTATGGCTGATAGTTGATGCAGGAATGCTAATTACTACTATTAGTTCATAACTAAGTCTGTTACAAATGTAGAGCTCTGTATTGTGATAGTATGCATTGCACTAACAGTATAATAACCTTTAAAGTCCATGGGTATTAGTCAACATCTCCCCCAAAAATATATTGTTTTTTCAAATTTTTAAGGCATATCGTGTAGAATGTTAACAATAAAAACAATAGAATAGGATGTTAATTTGTAATATATTTCATTAATAAAAATATATCTAATATTACATAAAAAATACAGTATATTATTGTATATCATATATAGATAAAGATAAAGATAAAGATGAATAAATTACATATAAATATAAGTATTAATAAAAAACATATAAATATAAAATAAAATACATATAAGTATAATAAATATAATACATAATAAATATAAATATAAATATGATGATAATAATAAATAATAATAATACACAATAGAATAGAATAGATTATGATAATATAACTGTAACACTTCCACCCAACCTAAATAAATAAAAAAAGTTAATAAATAAAAAATAAATAAATAAATAAAAAAATAAATAAATAAAAAATAAATAAATAAAAAATAAATAAATAAAAAATAAATAAATAAAAATAAATAAAAAATAAATAAAAAATAAATGAATAAAAAATAAATAAAAAATAAATAAAAAATTCACTGAAGAATTTAATTTACCTTGCAACTGAACTAGAATGTTCTGATGAAATTATCATATCTCTTTTACCATCACCATTGAAATCAAACATTAGAATTTTATTTCCAAATCTTGATTGTTTTGTTGGACCAGTCATACATTCGTCTGCTACTATTTTCAAAGTGTTTTTATCATTACCATCATCATTATTATTGATTGATGAAACGATAGACCTAAATGAATATCGAAATATTCGTCCTGATTCTAATAATAAAAATAATAAATAAATAAATGAATAATTTGAAATAATAATGTGAATAATTAAATAAATAATGATTTGAATAATTAAATGAATGAAATTTACCCCAAGAAGAAAATGGTTCGGAAATCCAAAATTCCTTTTCCATTTTATTCCAATATATTTCATTACCAAAATGGGATGCACTCTCGGCACCTAACAGTAATAAAAGAATCCCATTTCCTAATCTCATATTAAAATCTGATAATAAAGTTCCATTTTTTAAATGTTTCATATTTATCAATCGGACAGATCCTGCCTGCCAGTATTTACCATACCGAGGAAATTTTTGAATATGCATCTTAAATGGAAAGTGTAAAATATAATAAAAGTGATAAAATGTGAAATATAATATAATAAAAACGGGAAGTGTAAAAATGTAAGAAATACCAATAGGATGAGAACGAACAACTCACCTCAGATTGTGCAGAGACCATTAGATAATCGCCCTCATTATCCAGAAAATCACCGGCAATGATTTTACTAATATTTTTAATATTTAATCATTTAATATTTAACATTTAACAATGATTAATTTCTAAACATAAAAAAAAAAAAAATACTTACTTTCCAAATCCTTGAAATTCCTCTGTGCCACTAAGATCGAATTTTGGTATTTCGAAATATTCTTTATTTTCATTGCTTGAATCTTTGTTACTTAAATTCTCACTTTTCTTATTTTTCTTTACTATTTCAAATCCATAAATCTTTCCTGCCATCTGAATATTTGATTTACCATTATAACCTGGTGCACCAACAATTACTATTGGTGGTACTTTATTATTATCATTATTTATTTTCTTTGTATTGTAAACCTCAATGGAAGTACCAAATAATTCATAATTTTGATCACTGGGACTTTTTAATGACCAATCATTATCAAATACGGTAATGTTACCATAATGTTTACTACTACTATGAAATGCAAATACTCCTCCGGTTTGTAATAATCGTGGCTAAAAAATAAAATAAATAAAATATAAATAATTTATAATTAAATAACAAATTAAATTAAATATTATATTCATATTTTAAAATTACTAACCGTTCTTAATTCATTATGAACTCCACAATATGGACATCCTATCAATAAATCACGAAATCCATCACCGTCAACATCACCTGATGCTAATACTTGTCCAAATGCTTCAATTTGCCAATCATTATCCAATCTTCCATATGATTTAATTTGTAAATCAGGGTTTTGAGGTAATCCATAATCATCTTTATCATCATCATCATCGTCGTCATCTCCAAATAATGTTTTTCCATTACTAAATAATAATGGATTTCCAAGTAATATTGCTTTATTAAATAATTTATTTAAAGACCTTTCACGTTGTCGTCGTCTTCCAAAATATACATAAACTTTTCCTGTACAGGAATAATCTGAATCATCATATAATGCATTATATAATGGTGCACTAATAGCTAAATCATCAATTCCATCAGAATTTAAATCAACTACGACAAGTGACCAACCAAAACGTGATTGTTTAACTGAATCAGGACAGAATATTATTTGATCAGCCAATTCATGAATATTTGTTGTATTAAATGAAGTGGTTGAATTATTATTATTGTTTGAATAAGAATAAGTGGTCGTTTCGGTAGTCGAATTTTTTCCATAAAATATAAAAACCGCTCCGATCTGAGGAACATTGGGAATTTCACTATAATAAGGTGCACTAATTGCTATATCTTCAATTCCATCCCCATTAAAATCACCTATCGTCATATCATGCCCAAATGCCGCATATTCATAAAAAATATCTAATTTGATCACTGAATCTGGAACTACTTTACATACTTGCACTATTCCTGATGAATTTATTATTGTATCATCATCATCATCATTATTATTATTATTATTTTGTGAATTTTGATTATATTTATTATATTTGATTTTATCATCATCGAAATCATCAAAAGTAGTAGTAGTAGTATCGGAAGTAACCTCAGATGTTGTATTAGAAGTAAATTCAAATTGTCGATGAATTTCATAATGTGTAACACCATGAGAATCAATATGTGAATCAATATGATATCCATTAGTTTCCAACAATTTCAATGAATATGTTTGAAAGAAATAATCTATTTCAGATAATTTCCGTGGTGGATGAATTCGAAGTTGAGGTAATTTACCAAATGATTCATTAAATGTTTTACAGATATCTAAAAAATTTATACTGGGTCCATTTTCTAACCATTTTGAGAGTCCATGCCAACATTCATGAGTTTCTATACTCATACTATTTATTCCTAAAAAAAAAAATGGTGACGTGAGAAAGGAAAAGAAAGTTTAAAAAAAGAAAAAAAAAAGAAAGTGAAATGAAATGATATTAAATTACCTCCGCGATGATAATCTTCTAATCTTTCTATCAAGAATGGTGACTGTAAAACATTATTATATATAGTTAGTTAGTTAGTTAGTTAAAATAAACACAACAAATTTCATACATACAACGCAATTTACCTTTTCTCCGTAATAGGAAAAAAACATTTTCCCAAACCTCTATTATAATAATTTGATAATAATGTAGTTCAAATTCTGTTAATTATTCTATTCTAGATATTATTATTATTTATTATTTATTATTTATTATTTATTATTTTGGTATTTAGAAATAACTATACTTTTAATGATACTTTTGCTTCTTAACAATTTTTCGCAAAAAATAAAAATACAATACTTTATTGGCCTGAATAGCTGCATATGCTTGTTTAACGCAATAATCTATATGTTTTCTTAGCACTGATTGATTTGTACGCTTATATATTTCTATCAAGTCATCTACTGGTACTTTCCATTTGTCCTAAAAAAAGAACAAAAGAACGAGTGTATGTGAGAGAGTAAGAGAATGTGCGAGAATATGAGAGAATGAGAGAGTGTGAATGAGACAATGTGAGAGTGTAGGAGAATATGAGTTGAGTGTAAGAACAAGAACAAGAATTACATACTTCCAAATAATCCAAATTTGCCATATGTGAAATAGTAAATTCTCCACCTAAATCAGCTGCCGAATGAGCTGTTTCCCAATTTCGATTAAAATTCATTTCGGACATTGCTCTTATGAATCCAGAATGTATTCCTATACCATGCCATGATACATCCGCTGTACCATGAGAAACTATCGCATAAATAAATGATATCACCCCCTAAAAAGATAATATAAGATCTGAATTAATAATATAAATAATATAAATTAACAAAATAACGATGACGACAACAACAATAATAATAATAACAATCATCGACCTGCGCATGTTTATCCTTGGGATGCCATTCACCCGAAGCAAATTTCTCTCGAATATATTCAGTTGCAATTTTATAAAAGGGTGGCCAATGTGCTATTATTATTTGTATTTGTATACATATTTTCGTGATGAATATAATTATATTTAACTACTTATTATATATTATGAAGTTAAGAATACGAATTACCGTCTTCGGCAACGTTGTCATTATCTTGACATTGGTATCCCCTAAAATCAAAATAATTAAAATTCATTCAAAAAATTTATTAGCATTAAAATAAAGAATATATATATATATAATCCAATTCAGAGAATTTTTATAAATGTATACCAATCAGGAAAAAAGGAACCCGCCTATTGTTTCTTGCCAATTTTCAATAATAACAATAAGTGAGAGAATTTTTATAAAATATTATTAATAAAAAAAATTATTATTGTCGTTCTATCACACCTGCACAAATTGAGGATTTTGTCTAATATAATCAGCATATTTTTTATATTCTTTTATCGTAGGATTAAATGTATATGCCGCTCTAGCTGTAACTTCATTATGAATACTCATACCACAACCAATTATTATATTTGTTAATGAACATAGAATAATAAATATAATAAATATAATATATATAATATGGTTATTACTATAAATATAAATTATTTTTTGTTTTGCCATTTTTGAATATCTTTTCTGAATTGTATAAATAAATAAAAAATGGAATATTTTTTTGAAAAATAAAAAATATATAAAAATATAAATAAAAAAAAAATAAACAAAAAAATACGAAAGTACAATTTTTTTAGTTTGTTTTTTGTGTCCTTTTATTCACTTTTGACAGGTCTATAATAAGAATAGTAAATAATAACTGATAATAAATATAGTGAATATCCGATCGATTTGCGTAATTCATTGTATAAATCAAGAATAGAATTATAATAACTATAGTAAATGATAAATTTGCAAGAATATGATTTGCCATAATCACATTGTTCTAAAATAATAGTAATGTAAATCGCTTATTTAGAATAAGTATAGTGTTACACTAATGACAGTAAATCGTCCCACAATACGCACGTGATACAGCCTTCATAAACGAAGTATATGCAGTGCCTATATCTATTAAGGTTCCACAAAAATATTGTCAAATCAACAATTTTTTTATGGATTTTATTTTTTACGGATCCTTGTCTGACAAATATGAATTCAAATTAAGAATTAAAATATTGAATCGAACTATGTGGAATTCTAAGTCTAAATTATATATGCCTCAAAAATATGATTTTAAGGAAACCCTGAAATGGTTTTGCATAGAAGACGAAATGAAACCATAAATTTTTTGAAAGTGAATTTAGATTTTTTTAATTAAAAATATATTTAATTACCTTCACATATGGAAATATGCTGAAAAGTTTTTAAAAAATGGAATATCTAAAAATCAAAAATCAATTTTAAGCATAGTCAATACTATATTAACATTAGCGCTCCCCTTTTTGCGAAGAAGGAAATGATGAGCGGTATGACCCTGACGATCACTTTCATTTTTGTAAAAGCTCTTTTTTTTTTATTTCATGAGTCCATAACCATAATTTCAAGTCACTGCATCAAGCCTAAAAGTTATGAGATGCACGATCAATTTGTTCCTTTGACGATCACCATTTCAAAGTTAAAGTATATCCAATACAATAAATTATTTTATTTATCCAACATACATAATAATATTTGATACGTCTAAAATATGTATCAAAAAACTAAAAAAAATTTGATTCGTTTATTTATTTTTTAGATAGAAAATATTAGCTTTAATGTATATAATTCTTTACTCATTATAAAATAAAATTTACTTTAAGATTAATATATAATGAGAAGTGACATTTCTAAAATGAAATTACAAATTTAAAATGACAGGAATTACGGCATTTATTAACATTTCTTTTTAAAGTTATTCATTGAATGCTTAATCTGATGTTATAATTCCACTTTCACAAAGTTGTCAAACTTATTCACATTTTCTTGAAACTTCTAAATTTGTATTGTAATATCCTAGTCCTAGTTAATACACACAACTGTAATTGAGTAAACTTTGATGGGTCTCCCAAAAGAAGATCTTGGAATGAGCCCAGTTATCTTGTCTTGGATATTGTATTAAATTTCTTAGATTTAAATTTTAAATGTAACAATTCTGTAAGTCAAAAAAAATTATGAATTTTTGAATTAATATTTTATATATTTAGAAATAATTAAAAATCATAAACGATAAGATGAAAGATAAATTATAATTCAAATCGTTTAAAGATTCATTTCTATCAATATTGCTAAGATCTAAATTTAAATTTTGTAAAGGAGGTAAAGTATAGATTAACAATTGATGAAAGAACAACTATATTCAACCGTATATATTAATAATTAAAGTAAATTATAATTTAGATGATGAGTGAAATTTTGTTTTTACTTCAATTACTTTATTATATACAAATGTATAATATAATGAAAAAGAACCTTAATCCAGAACCACAATCATCAAAATCAAAATTAATCAAAGTGAAGATTAAAAACCTCAACGGTTACTTCTTCTCTTTCTTACATTTACAAATAATAAACTTGATGTATTATTTTTAAAAGGAAACAAGAATTATTATAAGAATTATCGTCATGCATTGTGGGTAAATTAATTCCATGGTTTAATCTGCATGGCAAAACTTTCACTAATTAAAATTCTTGTGTAACCATACAAGGAAATTTTTCAATTTTTAATTAACTTTCAACATTACATATTAACCATTGTTCTAAATTAAATAGATCCTTTTAACCTTCAAATTGCAAGATTTAAATTTCTTGAGTTACTAACTTCTGAATATTATACACTTATTGTTAAGATCCTTTCTCATTATCAAATTTTGAGTTTTCAAACTTTGCAGAAGAAAGTTCATAATCTCTATAAAATTTAACTCTAAAATATATTGGGAAGCTTAAAAATGATGGATATTCCAATGTACAAATGGTGAATATATACTTCCATGTGAATTATGTGATTCTATATAATATTTTTTGTGAAGGTTAAAAATCTAATTTATCATAATGCCCAATTGCCATTTTTATATAATAAATTTCATGTTGAAAATGTTAGGATCTACAAAGTTATAAAAACTATAAAAAAAACTACAATGAAAGAATGAATATTGATTCCGATAAACAAAATGTAAATGATGATGATTATTGGATTGAGATTGTTGGGACTCGTTGTTGTTGCCATTGTTGATTGATTTGACATTGTGGATTGATTTCTGTCCATTTGCTATATATTGTTGACGAAAATTCATCAAATAGTTTGATATACTGCTTCTCTATAATTTATAATTGTAGAAATTCTTGGTCTAAATACAGAATTCACGGGTATTTGATTGGCCATTGCATTATTCACGTTATTCACATTATTTAATGATGCTTGATTGGCTATTTGAACTGGCATATTTGCATCACCATTGAGTTTTGAGTAATTTACCTTGGAATATTTTTTGAAATTTGATTGACTGTTATATTGGAATTTTGATCATTACGTTCAATCTTTTGAATTGGTCATCCTGTTCAATCTTTGAATTGGACCATTTGTTGTGAAATATTTACACAATAATTTGGAATTCTATTGGTTATTTGCATTGCTATTATTTGGAACATGATTACCCCCATTTGTCTTTGAATAGTCATATCATTACTTATGACTTGATTGGAAACATAATTAGCAATTTGTGATGGAATGATTTTAGTAGATCATGTATTTGTTGTTATTATTTTGTGAATATTGTTGCTGAGTCAAATAAAAAGAATTACGAATTATCAAAGTGAGTTATTATTATCATGTGAAGTTCCGGTATGAGATAATGATTGGTATTTGAATTGGATATTGTATCATTTGTTGATGTTGTTGTTTAGATAGATCAGATCAGACTACTAATATTGAGTTTGATAGTTATTATGGCTATAGAAATGTGTTGGTATATTTGATTTTGAGTTGTAAGATTAAGATTGTCTTGGAGTTTGTGTCAATGTAAGAGATGAAAGATTTGCGATGATATTCATGAGTTTTTTCTGCAGGAGGGAGGAAATGGTGGTAGAGGCATCACAATTTCATCTTGAGTAATGATTGGGATTTCGAATTATGCTGTGATGAGGTCCGAGATAGAATCAATTTTAATTATTTGATTATTTGAATTTGAAGATTGAATAACTTTGGAAGGTGGATTTTGTGTTAAAAATTCAACAATCCGAAATGGTTGCTTTCCCATAGCGATCTCCATTTCAGTTTGTTTTTATATAATCATCCATTATGATAATTCATGAATTGTTAAAATTCAAAATCATATTGTTCATATTTTTTAGAAAAATAAAAGCTTTATTAAAATTTGAATAATCCGAATATGAAATTCATTCATATCTATAGGATATATTAAAAGTGAATATATTAGAAATAAATATATATTAAATATTTGTATTATGAATGAATATAATTGAATTAAAAATTAAGAAAAAACATGTTATTTCTTACTTGCGCTTTTGTATCATCTAATTTATTGTAATATCCTTTTTTATCATAAAAATTTAGATATTCTTCTGTTGCTTCATTAAAAGGTATGAACTTATAACCTCGTGTTTTATCATTTGTATCACGATACAATATCTATTAACCAATGTATAAATTTATAGTATTAAATAAGTAATAATTTTAAATAAATAGAAATTTAATCGAATCTAAATAAATAATTTAATTAATAACTTACTTTCTCCCTTCTCTTTCAACAGATAAACAATCATGTTCAAATCTGGTTCCAAGAGCCTTTTTTATTGCCAAGCGTCCTTTTTTAAATCAATAACATAATAATTATTACGATAATATAATTTATAGAATATTTTAATCGAATATCAATCCTCCTTCTTTCATCAATAACCGGCTGAAAGATGTTCCATGACTTGCAGAGTTTTGATGACGAAATATTTTAACAAACGAAACTCTGGTTTGAATTTCCCATCATATTACTATCATAAATTAATAAATTAATAAAATATAGATTAATAAAATAATAAATTAATAATTTAATAAATTAATAAATCAATAAATTTTAAATAATTGAAATATTTATAAAAGATAAGAATATTAAAAACACTTCATCCAACATGATCGTTTGATGTTTCACTCGTTCGACTTTCTCTGTTCAAATTAAGTTTTCCTTTAATTTACGATGAGTGGCGTTACATTGGAATTTAAGTGGGTTGTTAGACCATTCCGGAGTTAAATTGGGAACCAAATCTAACTTTGGATGCAACAAAACCTTTTCATTTAAAAAAAAAATAATATATAATTAAAAAATAGAATTCATAAACTCGACCGATATATCAGATTGAATATCATGTGATATTTTTTATTTTTAGCCAATCATAATCATATGAGTTGCTATAAATCAAAGGATTTCCGTTATGCAACAAAAAAAATTTTTTTTTAAAAAACTGTAGAAGAATCGACAATAACATGCAAAGTGAGTATTTTTCACTGAGTTAGATGTTGAATCGTCGTGTGTCTGAAATTGCGCTGCCACTGGGAATTGAAAGCGCATCGTGGCCACGGGTTCAGCCGTGAACGTTCTTCCCAGTTTCCTGGTCCTTGACACGGTAATCCTCGCCCTGGATGATTTTATGGTGAATAGGATACACGCTAACGAATGGCTGGGGACCTGTTCTTAGCTATAGATGATAAGGACACATTACTCATAACTTATTTGATTTGTAGTGGACCTGGTGACGATGCAAGGGCAGAACTCCCTTATGACATGGACGAAATAAATCGCAAAGCTGGAGTTAACCTTCCAATTAACAGAGAGAACTAAAGGAAACAGTTGATAAAAATCAATAAAAACTATGAGAACTGAGCATCGAAAATAAAACATCGCACACTTTACGCGCAAGGTGAGCGCTTTCCACTGAGTTATGTGTTGAATCGTCGTGTATCTGAAGTTGCGCTGCCACTGGGAATTGAAAGCGCATCGTGGCCACGGTTTCGGCCGTGAACGTTCTTCCCAGTTTCCTGGTCCTCGACACGGTAATCCTCGCCCTGGAGGATTTTATGGTGAATAGGATACACGCTAACGAATGGCTGGGGACCTGTTCTTAGCTATAGATGATAAGGACACATTGCTCATAACTTATTTGATTTGTAGGGGTCCCGGTGATGACGCAAGGGCAGAACTCCTTTATGTGATTGACGAAATAAATCACAAAGCTGGTGTCAACCTTCCGACTAACAGAGCAGAACTAAAAGAAACATTTGATAAAATGCGCTTATATTACAAATTTCCTCGCAGCTGGATTAATGAGAATTATGAAGGAAAGAAAGTTCTCCCAAGATTAGACGCTGTCATTAATGAAATGGCCAACAAAACAAAATATTACCTATACGACCAGTATCCAAAATTAAAGAAACAGTCAGGAAACTACATAAATACTATAATTTGAAAAGATTCCAGGTGACTTTTTTCATTTTGCAAAAATTAAAAACCCCAGATTCGATTATTTTTATAAATGGCACGACCCAAAAAACAATAAACATAATTTTTAATAATAATCATAATAATTTTAAATCAAGATATAACTCACGACTTATTCATTCGATCTTAACGATTCCTAATAAATAAAGATAATTTTCATATCGATTCCTACATATTTCACCTTCTGCACATTACAAACAAAAATACTTCCAATACCAATCATATTAATTTCGAAATAAACTACTACAACATGCCTACTCACAAAACATCATATATCCTATTCTCACACTTAGAACTTTACATTCCCTAAATCTCGTCACATTTAACTCCCACAACGCGTCCTATACCCACAATTTATTGCACGCAAATCCTTACATCAACAGAAACACGGAAGAATATATAAAGAATCAAATAAAGGAAGGTACGGCCCTAATATGCCCCCACAACCACGATCATTGAGTGGAAGAGATGACACCTCGCAACAGAAAGATGATTTGATTTTGACTACATTTTTACAGGACCAAATGCGTTCGCATTTACAATAGCACATCCCCTGGCGATTCGAACTTGGAATCGAACAGTATAAGACCTAATACTTGTAATAGCAATGACGCTGGTGAATTTTATTTATTTTATTATTTTTATTTTATTATATCTTTAATTATAATCAATTATTTTTTTTTTTTGATTTTTTTAATTTAACTTGATTACATTTAATCTAAAAAAGAAAGAAAATGAAGAAAATTAATCTATCTAGTGATGACTCTACAGGCTGTAAATGCTTCTTTGAGGTCTTTAGTGTCAATCATCTAGTTTTTTATTATAAAAAGTTTTATCAAAATTTTGCTGTCACCCCATCTCAATCCAAGAAATAAAAAAAAAATAAATAAATAAAAAATAAATAATAAATAAAATAAAAAATAAAAAAAATAAATAAAAATAATAATAGAATAAATAAAAAATAATTTTTCTTGTGTTTATTGTATTCTACTTATCACAAAGAAATTTGATAGCTTGCAAGAATTGAAATGAAAGAAGTATCCTCATTTCAAAAAAAATCAAGCACGACTTTTTTCTTGAACATTCAAAACAAGTGGAGGAAATCTAATAATTCGAAATGAACTGAATTGAAGTATTCGAATTGATAAAATGTCAAGAAAAAGATATTTTTTTTTATATCTATGTTTTATCTTTAAATAAATTTGGATGATAAATAAATAATTTTCATTATTTTTTCACGTTGAAATTTTTAAATTTTTTTGGAGTCATAATCATAGGTCAAATTACTACATCAACTAAATTAAAAGTTTTTAGATATGCACTTTGCAATATGATAATTTTTCATAGATGATGAAATTATTTTTAATAGAATCTAAAATTTTTTGAAAACTTTTTAAATTGTTATTTTACTCCCTATATAAAAAAAATAACAAAAATACGAAATATAATATAAAAAAAATCAAAACCTATTTTGGAAACATGAATAGTCTACATTAATTCAGGTCAAACTCTGCCCATACCTATCGATATTTTTATCTTCTAATTTTATTGATTAATTTTAATTTTCTTTATATAAATTAATAGTCCTAAACTCAATTAAAAAATTGCAAACTTCAATAAAGTAAAAATTTTTTTCAAGCATTGACCTCTGGAATAAATTTCAGTTAGTAAAGTTTATCTAAGGTTAATGTATGTAAACCTCTGAAATAATTTCATTGATGTTAGATTATTCCTCCAGAAAATTCTAAATAAATAAAATTCAACATTCTGTAAATTTTACTAATGTGTTTCAATTTTTATATATGGTCTCTCCAGCATCAATAATTTATTCTTTAATTTATATGTATTTTAATTTCTACATCATTATTATGATCACTTTTTTTCTTATTTACTACGATCTATTCGTTTTACTTTCTCCGTTTACAGTCACACATAAATCCTTTCTACCCGGATCTAACTCACTTGAATAAAAGGTAAAATCATTAATTATTACTTAAAGTAACATACAAGTAAACTCATAATTAACATAGTAAATTAACTATTCTTATTTGTAAATAATAAATACAATAATACATAATTTAACAATCATTCCAATCAATATTGTCAAGATCAAAATTTGAATATCGTATTTGGGGTAAAGGTTTGCTTATTAAAGTTACTTCAGGATGAATAGTTTCATTAGGAAATGAATTAAAATCTTCTTTATATTTTTCTTGATCTGCATTTAAAAACATTTGTGAATTTTTTGTTTTTATATTACCATTTAAATTTCTAATCCATTCATCTAATAAATTAAAAATCATTTCTGTATTTGGACGCTTAGATGGTTCTTTATGCCAGCACTTTTTCATCAACTCTACATAACATTGAGGTGTATTTTTATTAATTTCTGGTCGTTGTCCATTAAGAATATGAAAAAGTAATTCTGAATCATAGGCTCTGTTAGCAAATGGTATTTTTCCTGTTGATATCACCCACATAATAATTCCCACACTATATATATCTGAAGCTTGTGTACATTGATTTTTATCAAATCTTTCTGGTGCTATATATGGTAATACACCAAAAGCTCCAAGCGATGAAGATTCATTTGCTGGTCTGCATAATCCTAAATCTCCCAATCTTATAAATCTTGCATTTTTATGTGCTTCAGTTATCATAAGATTACCAGGGTGAAGATCATGATGAATAAATCCTTTATTATGTATGACTTCCAATCCGCTAATAAAAGAATGCAACAACCATAATCTTTCAATCCAAGGTAATGCCTTATTTTGTTGAAGAAAATTTCTTAAATTTCCATGTTTCATATATCGTAAAATTATTGCATATTCTTTTGTTGTTGGTTCTTGAGTAACAGCAAAAATTGGTAGGACATATTTGTTTCGACAATAAAAATTTACTATTATCTATTTTCGAAATTGTATATTAAAAATAAATATTCTATTTGATAGAAAGAAGTAATAAAAAATATATTGACATACCTCAGCAAAAAATTCATAATTTATTTCTTGTAAATTTCTAAGTTTCTTCAAAGCGACTTGATTTGTATTATAGAATTCAAATATTTCTTCAGGCATATCTACCCATTCTGCTTTCCAAACACTTCCAAACCCCCCTTCAGATAAATATTCTATATTTTCAAATTTACTATAATCGATCCATCTCCAAATTTCCCATTCCTTTGCATTTTCATCTAAATGAGTTGCTTGAATCATTACATCAACTAAATCACCAAAACTACTAGGATATTTTAATATATAATTTAATTCGATATGTTTACAATTTTTACATATATTTTTTCTTATATACAAATTCCCACAATCATGACATCTACCAAAATTTTGAAAATATTTTTTGCAAATTTCATTGCAACCATTTGTTTGCCAACAAATACAACAATCGAAATTATTATTAGCCAAATTTTCAATACTGTTTAAATTACTAGTGGATGATTTAATGATTGCTAAATTAGAATCCTCTTTATTTGTATCTTTATTTTGATATTTCTTAATTATTGGGATTCTAATTTCATTTCGATAAAAAATTTCAATTAATTTTTGTGCATTTTTATTTCCCTCTTCAGCTGATTTCACATACCAATGAAACGCTTTCTCTTCATCCTTTGTAGTCCCAACTCCTCTATAATAGCAATTTCCAAGATCATACTGCCCGCTACTATTTCCCCCTTCAGCTGATTTCAAGTACCACTGAAATGCTTTCTCTTCATCTTTAGTGGTCCCAATTCCTTTTTCATAACAATAAGCAAGACTATACTGTCCATCATTGCCTCCCTCTTCAGCTGATTTCATGTACCAATGAAATGCCTTCTCTTCATCTTTTGTGGTTCCAATTCCATTTTCATAACAATAACCAAGGCTATATTGTCCATCACTATTTCCCCATTCAGCTGATTTCATATACCAATGAAATGCTTTTTCTTCATCTTTTATGGTTCCGATCCCATTTAGATAACAACATCCAAGATTATAATGTCCATCACTATTTCCTCCTTCGGCTGATTTCATATACCAATGAAATGCCTTCTCTTCATCTTTTAGAATTCCAGTCCCATAATAATAAAATTCTGCAAGATTATACTGTCCAATGCTATTTCCTTCTTCAGCCGATTTCAAGTACCACTGAAATGCTTTCTCTTCATCTATTGCGGTTCCAATCTCATGTTGATAACAATCTCCAAGAAGATTCTGTCCATCACTATTTCCACCTTCAGCTGATTTCAAGTACCACAGAAATGCTTTCTCATCATCTTTGATGGTTCCTATCCCAAATTGATAACACATCCCAAGTTTATATTGTCCATTATTATTTTCCCCTTCGGCTGACTTTAAAAACCATCGAAATGCCTTTTCTTCATCTTTCAAAGTTCCAATCCCAAGTTGATAACAATCTCCAAGAAGACATTGTCCATGACTATTTCCTCCTTCTGCTGATTTTAAAGACCACTGAAATGCTTTCTCTTCATCTTTGGTAATCCCAATACCCTCATAATAGCAAGTGCCAAGGCTATACTGTCCGAAATGATTACCCCCTTCAGATGACTTCAAAAACCACTGAAATGCTTTCTCTTCATCTTTTGTAACTCCAGTTCCAAATAAATATAGAACTCCAATAATACATTCTCCATAACTTTTTCCCTGCTTCATACCCCTCCGAAATCTCCGAAATGCGTTATTGATAGTTTCCATTTGGATGCAGTTTTTTTTTTTTTTTTATTAATTAATTATAATATATTTAAAATTTTTATTACTAATGTTAATATACAAGATAAATAGATAAAATAGTAAACTTTTAATTCTTTGTTATTCTGAATATCTTAATTGGAAATGTGGTTTAAAATTATCCGAATTAAATATTGATGCTACTATATTTGAAAGACAGAGGCTGGATTAATATTTTGTGAAAGATAAATAATAATGGTAAATATCTGTTGAAATGTCATGTGAAGTTAAATTTTATATTAATATTCACTTTTAAGATTTGTATAACCTATCGGAATTTCTTTTTTAGAATTTAATGTTATTCAATTAAATTCCACGATCCAATAGATGTATGTCCAACGATCATGAATGAAGAACATTCGTGTGTTTGAAATGTTTACATAATATTAAGAATTTTCTCATTGCACACAAGACCGAATCTTATTTTCAATTGAACGTCTTTTTGGAATTCCATAATCGATTTCAATTCATATTTGAAAATTAAATACTTAAAACATATAATATTGATAAGTTTTCGTGGTTCTCTGATAATTTATTTTCGGGTTAGTGTCGAAAGTTACATAGTGCCGTATCATGTGCCATATGTTAATTGCATAAAATTAAACCTACTTTAGGTGTGCTGAAAATATTTATTTATTAAGATTCAGAAGGCAGTTCAAGTGATTGAGAGAGCGATAATTTTGAATTTTGATTGTATGTTATGTAGTACCACCTTGTAAATTTTTTAATAAATCTTATGGGAGAGTACTTCGCTTTACAATAATGGTATCAACACCTAATACTAGTTATATTCTCAAGAAACAAATAATAACTTGTCTATAAATGTTGCCTAAATTGTCAAAGCATGGAAATTAATTTGGGATTTAGCATTTGACTTTTGGTAGCTGAAATATAATTGAAGTATAGCTGAAATATAGTTCAATTGTCCATGAAAAATAGGAGTGATGGCACGTTTGAATAATGACCATTGTTCTGAATAAAATACTTCCAAAATTTATCAAACTTGATTTTTTTAGAATTATTTTTACTCGTTTTAAAAAATTTGACCCATACCATAATGAACTTAACTATGACATTATTCAACATAACATTGAAGGGTTCTTTTATGATTTTTTGCTTCAAATAATATTCTTTCTGTTGATGTTACCCATGTAATAATTCCAATATTATAAATATCTGAAGCTTGTGTATATTGGTTTTTATTAATGACCTCTGGTGCAATATATGGTAATACGCCATAATAAGATCTCGTTTTCTGGACTGCGTGATCCAGTATTAAAATTTTGAATTGTCATCATGGTGAAGATCTCATGAATAAATTCCTTTTTTTTTTAATAAATAAAATAAATTCAATTCAATTTTTTTCATTTTTGTTTTGTACAGAAATGGTAGGAGTTTTGCTCCGGGAAAGCAGATGAACATATGAAAAATTCAATTTAGGTGTAGAGGAAACATATTCCTTAATTACATTGGCACTTTTTTGAAACACTTCTAATTCAACATGATGCAACTTTTTTTGAAATCCAAAATTAATAAATTTGTAATTAATAAAAATTAAATTAAAATTAAAAATTAAAAAATGAAATAAAAATTTAATGATTCACTTGCATCATTCTTTTGAAAACAAAATTTTCAGCACTTGATTGTTTAACAATACAATAAAATACAATGATGTTTCATGCCTTTAATATATTCATAAATTCATATTTTTTCTTTTTCTACTAGAAACCTCTTTCTTTTGAAAATGGGAAAGAATAAATTAATTATTACTTTATTCTATATCTTTAATTTAATAAAGCAATAAGATATGACCAGAAGACTTTTTACAGTTGAGCTTGTTTGAAAATTCTTTAGATTTTTTTAGATCTGAACTTTTTCTTACGCCTAATTTACTTTAGCTAAAAGTCTTCAAAAAATAAAACGTAAATTCTTGACCAAAATTTTCAAATTTAATTACTCTTTCTCTTTTTATTTTTAAAATTTTCAAGTCAATTAGTCAATACTAGAATTTTGTTTGATATTGAATTAAATTGTGATGATAGTGAATTTGTTGCGATGATAGTTGTTATGATAGTGAATTTCGTTGTGAATTTTCTTGTGATCATGGTGGTGGTGGTGGTGGTGATGGCGATGGTGGTGATTGTGATTGTGATTGTGATGGCGGTTGTGGTGGCGCTTGTGGTGATTGTGATTGTGATAGCGGTGGTGGTGGTGATGGTGGTGGTGATGGTGGTGGTGATGGTGGTGGTGATGGTGATGGTGGTGGTGTCGATTTTAATCTCTTCCAATATAAAAAGCCGATTAATGATCCAAATAATGTACATCCAACAAAAACTCCAATAATAACTTTGTTTCTTTTACTATTATTATTAGTAGTATTATTATTTCCATTGTCATTTTTAGAAGTAGGAGAAGATTCACTTGATGGTGGTGTAGTTTTTGCTACTGTTGATGAACTCGACGGCTCCGGGGTTTGTTTAGATGATTGCGAATTTTCAGCTGTCAAGGTCGCCGCAAGACTTTACGACAACTTGCTATTAATTTTTCAAAAATATATAATCAGTATCAATAGTTGGCATCAATAGTTGTTATCAGAATTTTTTTTTTAATTTAAAAATAAAATAATTACCGAATAAGCTGAAGCTTCGGCTACAGTATTAGCATCATCGGTACATTGTGCGTAACAATCGGAAATGGCTAGAAAGGAATGAAATGAATTTTGGTTTTTTATTCAACTTGAGTTTTTCTTTAACATAAAATTTCTAAAATTTTCATACCTTTAACTGCATTGCATAAACAAATATAATCAGTTGTAATACAAGATGATGACTCGAAACTTCTTGCTTCATGCACAGACTATAGACAATTGAATTTGAACAATCCGCTCGAAGATTGATACGAAGGTTAGGAGAGCTACCAAAAAGGAAACACATAAACGATAATTACTAGAGCTCATCAGTATGTTTTTTAATTTTTTTTTTGTTTCCTTTGGAAGAAATCGTCAATTATTTTTTTAACATTTTATTTTTGACTATTTCTTTTGAGAGGGAAGAGGCAAGAAAAATTCGATGTTTAAATTATAAATTTTTACGGATATGGATGAATTAATTAATATATGCAATGCATTGATATAAATAGTATGCATTACATTAAAAAGTCGTGTCTTTAATGAATATACCTCAGACATCTCATTTTTTTGTAGTACAAGTACACAACGTATTTGTATATGTTAGATGAAATATTTTTTGAATTCTATTTTGTTATCTTTTCGATCAGGATCCACATCGTTTCTCATTTTATATTAACAGGATTATCAATTATAATCTATTGCATTGTATTCAAGTCATCAATTAGTTGCATCGGGTTCAGAAGTATATTATTCATTAATCCTTCATTGAACTATAACATACCCAAATAAATGTTAAGTCTATTTTTATTACCTAACAATTCTTAGCGATATCCAATATCATTTTCATTATGAAAAATTTTTCTTCAAAAAGAATTTAATTGATTATAAATATGAAATAATTGACTAAACATTTCGATTTAAAGATTGTGAAAACTATTTGAAATATTTAAATTACAATATAAATAATAGAAGTAAAATAAAAAAAAAACCCCTAATATCTTCAAAAATAAAACAATAGTGCTCGCTATTAACGTGAATTCAATCAGACTTAAAATATTTTTGTTAAGAACTAAAAGTTCATTCAGATCTTCCTTTTGTTGATAACTCAGCAGAAGTTGAAGTGATTATTATGAATTTATTTGAATTTATTATTTGATATCTTTAAAAAAAATTCATAAAGAATAATACAAAAATTTATATAAATATACTGAAATTATTATTTTTCATTGTTTAAGATTTTCTAACTTCAAATACTTCATAATTATAAATATAAAATCTATCTATGAACCACAATATTTTTGATCATTTTTGCTTTAATTAAGAATTGCAAATCGGGTATTCTTTACTCTGCTAAGCATTGAACTTTAAATTTTACTATTTTTAATGAGAAAAACAAAACTATCTTTTGCAATTGACTATAATCATAAATCAATTCCTTTAACTTTTACCCCATCCTCATCAACTGAACGAGAGTGGCACTGGCGGACATTCCAAAATTTTTGTGGAGCAAATCCATCTTTAGTTCTACGCAAAATTAATTCGAATTTATGGGGATACTAGTAGTTGTTTCACGGTGGAAATTTCTACTACATAATCTTCAGAAATGATAGTTGAAAAAGGTTCGTTTAAGAGCTATTAGATGCTTCCCAAAGTTGTTTATAAATAATTTTTTTATAGGTTTAATTAATTTAAGACTTCGTCAACTGAAAGGTGAAATAACGAATAAGTAGGCATTGTTGTGTAGTTTTTATTGTGAGAAAAATTTCCATGGTTCATTCTTGAAAGAGTAGGATCCTCAATGACATATTCCATTTTAATTTTTTCATTTGCAAATCATCTCGAAGAGAAGTAAAATCCGAGCTATTGAAAATGAGATTTGGATGCTTAACTACAATATCATTGCAAAACTTTTCTTTGCCAAAGTAGTATGGTAGCTTTATCTTCAATAAGAATGGTTTCTAATTTATTGAATAATTATGTAAATTTAATAATAAATAATCTTGACTTGGTAATTATTTTAATATCGATTGAATTCCTTTCCTTAATGAAATAAGACGATTGAAGTTCGATAAGGTTATGTGATAGATAACTTGTCAAAAAATCATAAAGACATTTTCTTTTTTGCAAATCGTAAAAAAAGGGAATTGGAAACAATACTTTATTATGAAATAATTTTCATTGATCTCATATTTAGTGCAATATTAACTTGTCGATGAAACGTTGTTTAATATTATAAACTAAATGGACATTTTACGAAATTAAAGTAAAAATTATATTTTATAAAATATTTTCGAATTTAATTAACTGAAAATAATATGAGGTTATTTTATTTATAATTATGTTATATTATGATGTTTTTAATTTATTTAATTTAATTTAATATCTTTCATTATTTAAATATCACTTTGAGCTCTCTCTAAGTGACGTCTCATTATTTAATTAATATTTATTATTTTAAATAAGTTAATACTTCGATCATATTCTTCTCTAAATAAACAATAAATAATTTTGTTTATTTATTAAATTGTTAAATAAATTAACAATATATTATTTTCTATTATAAAAACTTAAGTTTATCCCAACTCCATATTTATTAAATTGAGAGTCTATTTTTGGCATTTGATAATTAAATAAAGTTAATTTATTAAAATTTCGTTATTTAATAAATTTTTTATTAAAAAAACCTATATGAAATTATTGCTTTTGCGTCATACAATTTATTGTAAATTAGATATTTACTATGATGAATTCTTTCCTTTGAAGTCTTTTATTTTCGTTTTCTAATTTTAAAAGAAATTAAAATTTCCTAATCTTTGCTCAAATTAGCACTTCGAATCGTAAATTCTTGACATATGGTTTTAATAATGCCATCCTTCAAATATTACACATGAAATGAGACAATTTATATTTTATTTGATTTTAATTATACTAACAATAGATTTATAAAGTAAAAAAAATAATTATAAAATTCTTGAAATTAAAAATTTAAAGAGTATTTTTGAAATATTCATTTAAACAAGAACAACATCTTCGGCTATACCTCTTGCTGTATTAGCCGAAGTATTTATACTCTTCACGGATTATATAATTCATTAGAAGATATAAATCTGGAAAATCTCAAGGTATTATATTTTTGTTATATGGCTTTAACAAAAAATCAATGATAAATCTTAATTTAAAAGAATTACAAAAATGTATAAAAAAGGAAATTCAAAATAATTTTTATCATGTGACCCATATTTGTCAACCTTTGAAAAAGTTTCTACATTCCACAATTCATTTATTTATTCTTACATACTGAATCTCATTACTAACCATTTCAAAATTTTCTATACTAGGTTTTAAACCCACAAATAATAATGATGATAATTATAATTATTATAATTTTATATCAGAGAATAAAGTATTCAAAATTTCGCGGTGAAGGAATTCGATACGATATCATGTGTTCAATGAACCGATCATTATTATTAATAATATTTTTTTTTATTTATATATGCATTAATGTAACTCAAATTATATGATACCTTTTTTTTTACTCCGCAGGTAAAGTATGATGAGACTATGATTACCATCAAACTGTCGATTTATAATTTTGAATAAAAAAATAAATATTTAATTTATTTTTCGTGTCTCAAGAAATATGGTATTGTTCAGCCGGTCATTCCTTTGATATTTTTTTTAATGATAAGCATTAAAATTGCACTATAATCAATAGTGGATATTGTAAGTTATGTAATAAAGAACATTTTATTCAAGAATTTGAAACTTGGTCTAGTGAGAATGTTGAAATTGATAAGATTATTCAAGAATATCAAATAAATCATCGATGTAAATTACAATGGATACCATATAACAACTTTCGAAATATCAAACATATAGCAAATGGTGTATATGGACCTGTGTATTCTGCCATATTAAAAAATGGAATTAAAGAGCATTGGAATTTTAACAAACTGGATTGGGAATATCATTCTGTAGGTGAAAGAGTCGCTTTGAAAAAAATATCTGAATTCTTAAAGAGGTATGTTTCTTTTATGAAGATTATAAATTATTATAAACTTTTATGATTGAAAATATTTTATAATACACAAATAGTCGAACAGTATCACATTACAAGATGTTTTTGAATTTCAAAAAATCCCTCCAGCCAAAACTACATGATATCTTACATAAATTTATAACAAAAAATTTTTTTTAATTTAAGGTGGAAGACAAAAATAGAATTACTATGTAAGATATCAATTGGTCTTGATAACTTACATATAAAAAACTTAGTTCATCGTGACCTAAATAGTGGAAATATTTTGACAAGTGATTATTAATATTCATATGAGACATTAACTACAGACTTAGGTTTATGTAGTTTAGAAAATGATTTAATAATAAAATCTGATAACAAAAGTAATAATATTTGTGGATCAATTCCATATATCCCATCTGAAGTTTTACGAGGAGTAAATTCATTTACAAAAAAGGGAGATATTTATAGTTTTGGTGGAATTATGTATGAAATGGCTACTGGAAAACAACCATTTTATGATCGCTGATATTATGTTAGATTGGATACCACGATATTATTCAAATTTGATGTATAAATGTTGGAATGGTGATCCTTCTAAACGACCAACTGCTGAAATTTATTTGACAAATTTCTTAGTAATAAATAGATGATAATGTTCTCCAACCATTTAAAATTGCGGATGAAAATCAAGAAAAAGTAATCGAATATCAAAAACAACAATTATTTTCATCAGCTATGTCTCATTCGAAATCTTGTTATATTAGTAGAAGTATTCATATTCTTCATGGATTGTATAAAATCTGGAAAATCTCAAGGTATTTTTATTGTAACTTTAATTTTAATTATACATTTGTATTATTTTAATAATTAATTAATTACTTAAATTAAACGTATAGATCCTAATTTATTAAAGTCTAATGAACCAGCTACTTCAAGTGTTATAACTTATGATATTGATTCCAAAGAATTACAAGAGTGTATAGATTGGGAAAAAGAAATTCAAAACCATCCATGCCAAAAAATGATCATTCTCAACTTTAGATTGTGATTCTCAAGAATCTAAAGAGTACATTAATTTGGATAAATAATATTATATTAAAGAAAATCAAAAATATTAGGTTTTATTGGCTAAATTATATTATTTTTTTTTTGAAGTTCATTTATAATTTTCAACTATTTTTTATTAATAAGACTCATTTTAAATATTATAATATCAGATATATATCAGATGCCTTTGCTCAAAACCAAAATTATATGAAATTCTTTTAGAATAGTCAACTTATTTATATAATTAAATTTGGTTCATGTGATATTTTAGCTTTATTTTTACTTGAGAATCATAATTCTATTTCAAATAATTGTTTCAAATGATTATTTCAAATTATAAAATTTAATTGGATTGGATTACTTCAAGTAGTTAGTTGTTCTATGATTATATTATCAATAAATGTATTAATTAGATAATATTACATTATTCAATTTAATTACCTTAAAAAGTTTTTACATCCATAAAATATAATTGAACTTCGAAATTTTTAAAAAATAGTCATTTATTTTGAATCATATTGTATTGTTAGCCGTTCTAAAATTGCAGTCATTTTATCTATACTAGTTTTTAAATCCATAGAGAAATTATTTTACATTATTGCTTTGTGCTCATGACATTTTTTTAATGCTCAAACTATTATTTTACCTCCCCCTATGGATTTTATTTATATTTCATTCCTCGATAAGCTATTAAAAGATTGCACCTTTCTTTTTTCAAACAAAAGGTCTTAAATTAGTACTATTTATATTTTTTGGTTACAAGTTAAATTATTTTTGCGTGCAAATTCGCGTAATACATACATTTGTTATTAACTTTTCTGGATAATCATTGTGAAATTACAAGATGTTATTTGGAAAAAAAATAAATATTTATTTATTATGCCAGACCTGAGCGCTTTATTTAGTTATGAATTGAATTTTAAAGAAATGAAAGAATTTACAACTTATCTAGTTTTAGAAAAGTTATAATTTTATATAGATTTCTATTTTTAGAAATATAAATTTAGTTTATTAAATTAAAAAAAATTTAATTTAAACAAGGAAAAATAACACGAATAGATATATATAATAATAACAATACAAAGAAACCTTGCATAAAGGAAAAATAAACGAGAATAGTTTTCATGAGAATCGCTAATGAATGAAAGTTAACTAATCTTCATTATTATTAATTATTATTAATTACAATTTAAATTGTAAATTAAATTGATTCTGTTAGTTCTAATAATAAAATTTTAATAATTTCTTCTTTTAAGATAGCTTTGGTATAAAAATAGTAATCATCGTTAGCTGATAATTTAAATAATTTGAAACGATCAATGAAAAACAATGAAAATGATATAATAATTGCTAATAATTGTAAAGTTAGATTGACTTTATTTGGTTACTATTAATTATAAAAAAAATTCCCATAAAAAAAAAACGAAATTAATAAAATTTTCTTGAAAGCTTTCTCTTTCTCTCCTCGTTGTCTCTTTCTCTTTCTCTTTCTCTTTCTCACCAACGTTGTCTCTGGATATTGAATTTTTTATAAGTCACATAATTTATTTAAATAAAAAAGTAATAATTTCTTCATTTTCGCCATTTTCATCATTTTATCATATCTTCAAACAAACGATCGACTTTCAAACTGTATAACTTAAACACATGGAAGCTATTTTAGGAAAAATTTAATTAACAGCTCAATTCCCTCCGTGTGACAATATTAGAAATTTAATTAATCCCTCCGCATGACATGATTCGATTAATTATACACGGGATATTTATAAAAAGATACATATTTTCCCAAACTATCGAATTCGATTCAATTTAAATTTAAATAATACAAATTCAATTATTCAATTCAAATTAAATAATTTAAATAATACAAATTCAATTATTCAATTCAAATTAAATAATTTAAATAATACAAATTCAATTATTCGATTCAAATTAAATACATAATCTTTTTTTTTAAAAAAAATAAAAACAATTCGAAAAAAATGAATTTCTTCAAAATTCGTCATACACTTCACTTAATTTTTGTGCTCTCTTTATTCATTTCGTGCTTTATATCAATTAGTCATCAAAATAAAGTAAACCTTGGGGCAGTAGTCGTACTTATGAGCAATTCACTCAGCCAAACTCAAATTAATGGAACCATTAATTTCACTCAATTAAGTTTACATAAGACGCGTATTGATATTTATATCGAAGGATTGACACCAGGATTACATGGATTTCATATCCAGTAATTATTAATTTATTTTATTAATTTTTATTAATTTTTATTAATTTATTTATTAGTTAATTATCTGTTATTAATTTTATTAATTTGTTAATTAATTAATTATTTGTTAATTAATTATAGTACATTCGGTGATTTAACAAAGAGATGTGAATCAGCGGGAGGACATTATAATCCATTTAATTTAACTCACGGAGCTAGTCATGACAAAGTTCGACATCTAGGTGATTTGGGTAATATTAGAGCTAACGTTAAAGGAATTGTAAATACAACAATTTATGATAAACTCATTAAATTATCTGGTCCTTATTCAGTCATTGGGTAAGTTATAATATACTAGTTTAAGTTTATTACATGAAAATAATAGTATATAATAGTATAATAGTATAATATTAATAATATTATATATTTGATATAAATATAATAATGATAATAATAATAATGTAATAATATTCTCTTTTCTTAGACGAACTGTAGTTGTTCATGGAGGTAAAGATGATCTTGGAAGAGGTCAAAATGCAACTTCACTTACAACCGGAAATTCCGGAGCTCGTGTGGCATGTGGCATTATTGGTTGGCGCAATATGACTCAAGTTTAGAGAATACTTTAAAAAAACGGACAGATAACTGTTAATAATAACGTAAATAATAGTAACATAAATAATATAAATAATAATAATAAATAGAAATATTATTCGAACGAATGTTGTAAAAATCAATTATAATTAATAGTTAATATTAATAATAATTTCAATAATAAATAAATATATAAATAAAAAAATTTTTTTAATTCATAAGTTATAGCACTGCATTAATATTCAATAATAAATACTAGGAAACGGGAACCGTTGTAAGTCCGGAGCAGTATATATTTGATTTTTATTTATTAAAAAAGTAAAATTAACTTTAATTTTATTATAATTGTACTAAATTTTAATTTTATCATATAACACGTGATATCAGTAAACATCTGTTAAATAACCAATCATTTTCTCAAAAGCGCACAGACAGAATTCACGTGATAATGTCGATCACACTATGCATAAAAATATAATGTCCTTCGCTTTGCTCCGGACAATAAATTTTTGTTCATAATTAATAATTTTAATTTTAATTCACGAATCAGCAAACAATACAGGTGATAGCAAAATGATAGTACATCTGATATACTGATAACAATAAATAAATAATAATAATAATTATTGTTATTTAGCATTACATTATTATTATTATTATTTATTATTATTTTATCAACAACAATAATAACTTAATTTCAACATTATCCACAATAAACTTCCCGATGCTAAAGGTAAAACAAAATTATCATCCAATCCACAAATATCAATTAATTCACTTATTCCTCCAATTATTCCAGTTAATAACGATAATAAAGGTAATGAAATTATACTTTTCTCTGGTATCCAACTTCTTTCTTCATTTATCATATTTGTTTCTAAAATATTATTATTTGATTGAATATTTAATTGAACATTATTTAAATTATTTGATTCCAAGTTATTTGATTCCATAATAACAATTGATTGAATAATCGATTGATAATTACTTGTTTTTTTACCCCAAAATAATAATGCTGCCAGAAATCCAATCATAATTGCTCCAAGTGTACCTGCTAATGATTTCCCATTTTTAAATTTATATGTATAATGACCAAATTTTCTACCAAAGAACGAAGCTGCCGTATCACACCACGATAAAATTATAATTGACAAGGTTGCAATATCCTATTATTATTATTATTATTATTAATTAATTAATTAATTAATTAATTAATTAATTTACAATTTCATTAATTTTAATTTTGATTTAATAATATTTATATTTTTTTTATTTTTTTTAATATTTTAAAAATATTTTTTAAATTAATTAATAAATTATTATTCATTTAAATATTTTAAAAAATATATATATTCACCTTAGGAAATATCGTCAATACACTAATACATCCAGCCAAATAATATATAACTCCATTGATCTTATTTTTCTCACTTTCACGCATTAGAAATCCAACTACTTTAATATAACAATTATTAATTGCTTGACTCTTAAACCTGATAATTTCAATTAATACAATTATTACAAAAGAAACGAATAAAACGTTTCGAATTGTGATTGGATCCGCAATCGGACATAAATATAATGCGATAAATCCTATTTTTATTATTATTATTATTATTAATTAATGAATAGTTAATACATAGTTGATTAACGAATAATTAAATAACAATTAATGAAAAATTAATTATCAATCAATAAACATCAATAAACAACAATAAACAATTAATTATTTAATTATTATAATTGATAGATAATAAATTATAATATTAAATCATACTCATATAAAATAAATTATATTAAAATTATACCTATACTTGAATGTAAAACCTTCCTTGATATTTCATTCTTTGTATTTTTTGTATTCTTTGTGGCATTATTTATTTTCTTGTTCATTTGTTTTCCTGTCTTTAAAGTTCCGTTAAGTTTCTTCCAATCATTTGATTTATGTTTGTTATTTCGATTTTTTTGTATAATATTACGATGTAAAGCCATCTTTTTTTTCAACACCACTTTCTTCGATTTCTTTATCAATAATTTTTATAGGTTATTAATTATATTTATTATCTCTTTTTTTTTTTATTTTTTATTTTTTGTTTTTTATTTTTTTATTTTTTATTTTTTGTTTTAATTTGTGAAATGTAATGTAATGTATAAGATAAATCTGTTTTTATTTATTTATATTTATTTATTTTTTTATTTTTTTTTTACATTTATCTTGTACTAGAATGTTCCATTAAAAATTTTAAAAATTGTTACACACGTTATCCAAAATATCATCATCCTTTGTGGAATTTCAAAATAAATATACTTATAAATCTTTTAAGAAATACTGATCTCTTATTTTTGTGACATATTTAACTGAACCATTGGTTCATAAATGAAACTTATTTGACCTTTGTTGTATGCAGAATGGCATTTATATCCGATATCATACCAAATTAAACTGTTAAAGTTATTTTCGAATCACAGAAGAACAAAAAACCTTAAACAGGGTACAAGAAAAAAAATATCCACCAATCTATCACAGAATATAAATAGTAAAAATTAATCGATTTGCCTAAAACAACATAGTAATACAATGGATAAATTTAAAAGCAGAACCAAAACCTAACTTCCCTTATCCTTGACATGTGACTTAGAAATATATAACTGATTATGAATTCTATGAAGACAAAAAAGGAAAAAAATATAGGAAATTAGGAATTAGAAAAAACCATAATTGAGAAGAACCAGTATTTATCAAGTTTATTATAAGAAATTTCTCTTTGTCTGGGCAATCCACATGACAATATATGACACGAGAATGGTAGGTTAATCCAGATTTGCAATCTATCTCACGAGGTAGATTGAATTTTTATTATATCCAAGATATCCAATCTATTGTTTTGCATACATCTCTGCACTAGTTTTAGTTTCTTTGATTAACAACTAGATTTTTGATTATCTTTGAAATTTTGAAGATTATTTATCTTTTTTTTTTTTACCTTTTGATGATGTACGTGCGTCAATTATTTACTTTGCACACTCCGTGTTTCGCATTTTTTAACAAGATATAAAGTTTAAAGAAACAAAGTATTCAAAGTATTTATGTATTTTTTGCATGTTTGCATGATAATATATGAATATATATATATAATAATATTATGATAATTTATGAAAATATATAATAATATTATGATAATATATGAATATATATATATAATAATATTATGATAATTTATGAAAATATATAATAATATTATGATAATATATGAAAATATATATAATAATATTATGATAATTTATGAAAATATATATAATAATATTATGATAATTTATGAAAATATATATGACATGATAATATATGAAAACATATGAAAATATATATATGATGAAATATTAAAGGAATAATAAGAAGAATTTCGAGAAATTTGCAAACCAAATTACGTAAATCAATTTTTTTAGCTGTTTTACTAATATTATTTCATTATTAAAAAGAAATGAACTAACGAATGTCAGAACCTACACAAAAGAACGCGCATTTTAATTGAAAACCTTTTAGATATCTTTATATAAATGATCGATTGCATCAGTCTTGCATATTATTAAATACATTAAATTACATTGAATTACGTTATAATTATAATAATGAAGAAGAAAATATCAAGAAATAAAAAAAAAACCAGTTTTTTTTTGACAGACCGTTTTCCCTATATAATGTCTGTTTTATTATTATTATCATTATCAATAATTATACGTATTTCACGTATTTCATCGGTTTATAAACAAATTATACTAATTAGTACTATTAGTATTTCAAATGAGGAATAAGATTCAGTTTGTGTTCCTTAATGATCTTCTCTTTCTCTGATTATTACAAAAAAACAACAATGTAATCGTATTCTTCTATTCATTTTCTAATCTCTTTCACATGTTCTTTTTTAAACAAACGATTGTGATTACTTTTTGTGGTCTTTTTTTAATAAAAAAAGTAATCTTTATGTCATCAAACACTTATTATCTTTTTTATTTTCTACCCAGACACAAAATACAGAAAATTTTATTTAATTTTTAATAGATATTTTCCTATTAGATCATCCCCTGCAGATTAATGCATTAACGTACACAAAAAAAATACCCTCCAAGAAATACTTCAGAGATTAACAGGAATTCACTTTTAAGAATATTCCATTTACATAGTACTTATTACCAGATTCGTTAAAAGTTCCCTTATTTTTTTTTTCTATGTTTAGTAAAGATTGTCCTCGTGTCATATTGGCAACCCTTGGCTTCTTTTTTTTGTTAAAAGATAATGACCTTTTGATATCATCATTTTGAACTTTGATATAATAATAATATAGTGGTCAATGCTCAGCCCAAGTTACACGTTATCAACGCCCTTACTACAGCACTAAAAATATTCTAGCATACTTAACTGATGATATTATTGTTATGCAAAAACTATTCTTTTATGTCAATAATTATGTTGGACTATTATATCAGTTAATTCATTTAATTCTCTTTTATTCATTTACTTTCACGTATTAGCAAAAAAAATGTCTTGGAATAGAATTAATGAAAATGAATTTCCATTTTATTTATTTTATTTTCCCATATAATTAAGAATTCTTCAATTCTATTTGGCAAGTCTACCATCAAGGGGAAAAAATTAAAGAAATTAAAGATTAAATTAATTGGTTTGGTAATCAATATTATATAATGTTAGATATATTATATAATTAATATTATATATTTTATTAATATAATTTATTGATTATTTATACTTTTAAAATAAGCTTATCGATTTTTTAACAGTATTTTTAAGTTTAAAGTTTATTTGTACTCAAATTTTCTTAATAAGTATTAGGCCAATGGCAACTAAAATGATGAGATATGCAAGAGAAAGAATCTAAGAACCTTTCCAAGCGTGGCTAGAGTTATTCAGTCATGAGACCATTTTATGTTTGTCATATTATAAACAACAAAATTAGATCCATGTGACACGCACATATTTAACCTTTCTTTCGATTAGAGAATCTAGAGAGAATTCTTCTGTTATTACTATTGTTACATTTTCATTAGTATTTTTTGTTGTCGTGTTATATTAAATTACATTCATTATACATTCATTGTACATATTCTTACATCAACTATTACAATTATTATTATTATGTATGTTGTCGTGGGTTGTTCTCCCGCCCATTTCGTGCCTTTCATTCTCCATACGGTTTAAGTAACTAATAATCGGATGTTCTAATTTGAACAAAATTTGCGCACACACGTTTAAAAGAAATGGTTTTACTTTTGTATTTCAAAAAGGATTGACAAAGTGATATAACTCTTTCATCCCAAATTCAGGTTACGTTATCCGCTTAAAAAATACTTACCGTCAAATTAATGTTTATATACAAGCATCTTTTTTTCAGTTTGATGAACAAAAAAAAAATAAAATAATTATTCATATTATTTATATTATTTATATTATTCATATTATTTATTTATATTATTCCATAATATCGGTTATATAAAAACTTAAATTATATTATATTATTTACTTTATATTATTTGCTTTATGTTATTTATATGCACTCATTAATATTTATAGATTAAAAAAACTTTTAAAATAAATTCGCCAAAAAATTCCACTGTTTCAAATTTTTTTTGAAAGCATATTGGTTTATCTGATTTTAATTTTCTTTTATTTCTTACATATTTATTTAAACATCAAAACATAAACAAACAAATTTGTACAATTCTATTCGTATAAATAGCATTTGATAAGATGTCAGATACTCATTACCATAATCAAACTGTTACCACAGGTTCTGAAGAAATTGACAGTTTAGCAAATCAATCTCTCTCTACTAATTCTTCTTCCTCATCTCTTGAAATTAAAAACTCTGTAAATTCCGAACAACTCCTTCAAGCAAATCATCAAATGTCTCAAACTTCACAAATATCTCAAATGTCTGAGGAAGCAAAACAAAAAGCTAGAGAAAAACGTTCAAAACGTAATAGTTTCCGTCGTATGTTTGGTTCAAGTGATAAAGAAGAAAAAATTAAGGATCCTAAAGAAAAAAATGAAAGTAGTGGATTATCACGTACTTTATCAGGTATCTTTAAACCTGATAAAAATGAAAAAAAAGAACGTGATAATAACGGCGGAAACAACCAAAACCGTCGCCGAAATGAAAATAACGATAGTCCAACAAAACGTAAAAATCGACGTAGCTTTATCTTCTTTTCTGATGACGAAAGAGAATCCGAAAGAAAAGAATTAACAGTAAAAAGGAGAGATATTAGTTCTTCCACTTCGGATGTTGAAAACAATTCAAAACAATCCAAAAATAAACAAAAGAATCGCCTCAGCTTAAACATTGAGAAACTTTTAGGATTAGATGATGATTCTAATAAATATAGGAGTAATACTATGTCAGATTTATTTATTCAAGAAAACGAAACTCCAATTAGAAGCCATAGTCGACATAATTCTGGGCGTAATTCACCGAATAAATCCGATACTTTTTCTAGCTTTTCTTCAACCAATCCAAATTCAACACTCGATACATCTAGTAATATTCCGATGGATATTGATACTTCAACTAATCTTCCAATTATTATAACAACTGAAGCAGATGAATTAAGTTATTCTCCAGATTCATATGATTCTAAAGGTGATTCTTCTACTGCTCCTACTTCTCCCGAAAGTTCTATTGACGAAGAAAAAGAATCCCAAAATCAAAATCCTTTACCTTCCGATACCTTCTCCTCCTCTTCCTCCTCCTCTTCTTCCTCCTCCTCCTCCTCCTTTGATAGTAATAAAATTGAGTCCGATATCGATAAAGTAGACACGGGAGATAAATCTTATATTGAGGTCACAAAAGCAACTGATTATGACCATTATCAAGAAAATAATTCTCTAGAAATTTCTCAAGATAATAACTCTCAAGATAATTCTCAAGAAATTCCTCAAGAAATTTCGCAAGATATTTCTCAAGAAATTTCTCAAGATAGCATCCAAGATATTTCTCAAGGTAGCTTCCAGGATATTTCTCAAGATATTCCTCAAGAAATTTCGCAAGATAACATCCAAGATGTTTCTCAAGATAACATCCAAGATATTTCTCAAGGTAGCTTCCAAGATATTTCTCAAGATAATGACTTCCAAGATAATTCTCAAAAAATTTCTCAGGATAATAACTTCCAAGATATTTCTCAAGATAATACCTTCCAAAATATTTCCCAAGAAATTTCACACGATAATTTCCAAGAAATATCTTACGATAATTCCCAAGACATTTCTCAAGAAATTTCTCAAAATAATTTCCGAGATATTTCTCATGATTATTCTCTAGATAATTCCCAGGTTATGAAAAATGACGACGAAGATTCAGATAATGAGATTCAAAAAATTCAAAATAATTGTTCTATTCCATCTCTTCATCAAGAAAAATATGAAGATTCGACACCTTCTTCTCCAATCTCTCCTATATCTCCGACATATCCTTATCCCTCTGAGACTCAAAAAATACCTGAATTTTTCACTAATTCGGATTCGGATTCAGATTATGTCAACGAAAATTCGGATATAGTAATTGTTGAAAGAGATAGATTCCATACAGTAGAAAAGGTTGTGGAGAAACAACAACTTCCAAAAATTGTTGAAAGAAAGATTATAATTACCCAAGAAAGTCCAGAAACTCTCCAAAAGGTATTAATAAATTAATGAAATTTTTTTTTCTTTATTTAAATTTGTATATACAGTATTAATGATAAAAAAAAAATAATTCATTTAAATTTATAGCTTGAAGAACTTCAAACCAACAATGAAAGTCTTACTACAGTCAAGAGAGAATTAGAATCTAAAATTCTAGAGCAATCCCAACAGATAGATAAACTTGCGTCATTAGAGACGGTCATGAAACGTCAAATACAACTAACCGAAAGAATGGAAGAAACCATGAGAAGATTGGAAACCAAAGTTAATGATAAAGAAGATTTGAAGGAAAAACACACTGGAAACATGGAAGTTACCGTACGTCAATTAGAATCTAAAATAGGTGATCAATGTAAAGAAATTAATGGATTAAGAACAATGATGGAGCAGTTGTGCGTAAGCTTTTATAACTTTGTACATATTTTTTTTTACGAATATTTATGAATTTATAAATTATTTCAAATTATTATTCTAAAATTTTCTTTGTAAATATATTTATAGGCAAAAGACACCGGAATTGTATTTCAACGAAAACCAGGTATTTATATAATTATATTATTATTCGTAATTATTATTTATAATGATAAATAATATAAAAATAAATAAAATTAATTTAATTCTCTTATTCATTTTTTAAAGATCATCACGACGAGATCATTATCATCAATTACAGAAGAAATCAATGTAAACAATGCATTAATTCCATCTCGAGTATCGGCAGTGGAAAGAGTAGTGATCACAACGACACCAAAACAATCCCAAGGATCTTTGAAGAACACCCTTGTAAATTCATTGGTGGTTAAGCCATTAGTGAACACTATTACAATTTCCGCCTCCCTTGCCGGATCGGTTCTCTATGCTGTTTACATCAAACCTGTTGTTATTATCGCTGATGTCATAAGATACGGTGGAAGCAAATGCTATCGTAATTAGTAAATTAGTAGTAGTAAAGAAAAAATATCTATAATTCGTATAACAAATTAAAAAAAAAAAAAAATAATAATAATAATAATGCGGTGTCATGATACATCATGTCATGATATTCACAACTACAACAGAACAAAATTCAAATATCGAATGAAAATACTATACCAAAGAAGGAATGACTACTTTTGTATCGTGACCGGGAAATTCTCCGGAAATAGCATTAACTTCCATTGAACATCAGGCATCACAACAAACGACGAAGTCCGTGAGGCATCTGTGACTTCTTTTGATATATAAACTTTTCTTTGTACATAATTTCANGAGATCATTATCATCAATTACAGAAGAAATCAATGTAAACAATGCATTAATTCCATCTCGAGTATCGGCAGTGGAAAGAGTAGTGATCACAACGACACCAAAACAATCCCAAGGATCTTTGAAGAACACCCTTGTAAATTCATTGGTGGTTAAGCCATTAGTGAACACTATTACAATTTCCGCCTCCCTTGCCGGATCGGTTCTCTATGCTGTTTACATCAAACCTGTTGTTATTATCGCTGATGTCATAAGATACGGTGGAAGCAAATGCTATCGTAATTAGTAAATTAGTAGTAGTAAAGAAAAAATATCTATAATTCGTATAACAAATTAAAAAAAAAAAAAAATAATAATAATAATAATGCGGTGTCATGATACATCATGTCATGATATTCACAACTACAACAGAACAAAATTCAAATATCGAATGAAAATACTATACCAAAGAAGGAATGACTACTTTTGTATCGTGACCGGGAAATTCTCCGGAAATAGCATTAACTTCCATTGAACATCAGGCATCACAACAAACGACGAAGTCCGTGAGGCATCTGTGACTTCTTTTGATATATAAACTTTTCTTTGTACATAATTTCAAATTTTTTATTTATTTATTATTTATTATTTCTTTATTTATTGATTGATTTCTGTGATTGGAAGTAAATTTCATTTTTCAATATTTATGATTTGGATTGTATTTAATGTATTTGTAGTCACTCTTGGTAAATAATACGGACGATGGATATAATAATAAAATTATAAAAAAAAAATTGTAATTTTTGATATTTAAATGTAGTTCCTCTTGTGATTTGCCTTTTTCAATGTACGTCATTACGCACGTCATTAGTTTTTATATGACTATAATCGTCATATAATACGTCTTATATGACTTAACGTAGTTACTCTTTTTTTACAATTATTAAATGTGTTTATATATTAATTCAGGTTTAATTCGGTTTTAGTTTAGTTTAATACATAGAAACCAAAGATCATCTATATTCTTAACGATCTGGAAATTATCCATAAACGTACAACTCATTACACGTGAGCCAAGTCTTTTGTTTCATTACTTTCATTACTAACCACATTTATAAATAACCGTGATAAACAAATTTGAAATTTATATACAACAAATTTAACACATAACAATAACAATAACATTAATAAATGCATTTAAAAGTCGTAGATTCATGCACATTAATCAAATTAATACATGAGCTAAACTTTTATTCGTCCAACTTATCCAAAATATTATATAATATAATTGTAAATAACTATAAACAGAATTATAAACAGAATGCATTTGTGTTAACCAAATATGAAACAGAGATTCCCAATTTAGTCAAACTAATTAATTACGAACGAACAAATATATTTTTTTTTTATTATTCGCTTTACTTTCATTTTACATTTTCATCATAGCAGCTATCTCATCTCATTCTTTTTTCATATCTCCTCTCACCATCATCATCCGCACTTTCATTTATTTTAAAAAATTTTCATTTTTCTCTCTGTTCTTTTTTGGTAATTTTAATAATAACATTTATTTTTATTATTTATTTGTCTTTTTGGGATTTTATATTAACAACTTTTTTTTTTTTTTCTCTTTCTTTGTTAATGGTCATATAATAGCTTTTTTCTTTCGTCTGCAGAATTTCTAGCTGGCCTAATCGTTAGTAATTTAATGTTATTGGAGGGTCACTACTTACGAGATACATTTTTAATATTTTTAATATTTATTATTTTTAATAATTTAATTTAATTTAATTTTTTGTTCTTAGGTTTGAAGTCCTGGATAAAATTACTTTTTATGTTTTAAAATTTTAATAGCGAATCCGAAAGAAGAAAAATTTCTCATCCCTAAATAAAATAATTATTAATTATTATCAATCATTTAAATTCACAACTCATCGCACACACCACTACCACCATCACGACAGGGGAAAATCCTTCTACGTTGATATCCGAGGAAGAAATTTCATATAACCCTTTCGTTTAAAAAAAAAAAAAAATGTGCTTCTCAACAGCCAAATGGCAAAGGGAAGAAGTTCAAGACCACAAATTTGATTTCGTAGACGTAAATGAATTTCATGAGTCAGGAATATTACGTAGACTGAAATATTCAATTCTTTTTATAGTTGTCATAAAATCGATACTTGTATATGTAGCTGATATGTGGACTGCTGGGATTTTAGTTATTTTTGACCGATGGAATTCAGCAGTACAACCAAAAATTCCTTTTGCTGTTTCAAAATGGATTTTTGTTGGTTGTATTATCGTGTCATTTTTATTATTAGCTTGGGATATTAAGAAAGCTAGACATATAATTAAGACTAGAGATATATCTTATGCATTTACAAGTACAATTGCTTATAGGTTTTATACTTTAAGAAGTTATAAGCATTATAATTTCTTTTGTCAAATCAACAATTCAAAGAAGAAAGCAGATGAAATTGCTTTCTTTGTGTTCTTTACATTTAAAGGTATAATATTTTTTTTTTATTTTATTTTATTTTATTATTTATTTATTATTCTATTATTATTATTATTTTATTATTTATTATTTTATTATTTTTTTTTATTATTTATTTACATATTCTCATATTAATAACACATTATAAATAATGTAATTTTATTTTAAGGATGGAAACGTCTTGTCTTTGCTGAAGCACCTCGTCAAGTTATAAATGCAATCACATTAGTTTCTATTATTCAATCCAATAAAAAGAAGCAATATTTGAATATCAATTCTTATGGTGAAAATTTGGTACAACAACTTGCTATGGGTACTATGGTTTTTACACTCGTAATTTTTGTTGCATCATTTACTATGCTTGTGATCGCTTTCTTTATGTACATTCCATTATTGTGTCATATCAGAGGAAATTTAAAAGAATATTGTTGTCATAAGATTGATAAAAGGTAGATTATTTATATTTATTTATTCTTTTTTTTTTTTTTTTTTT
>PQFF01000087.1:129121-151941 GCA_003547095.1 Diversispora epigaea | reverse complement strand
TTTTTTTTTTTTTTTTTTTTTTTTTTTTTTTTTTTACTATTTTATTTATTATTTTTATTTATTATTTTATTTATTTATTTATTATTCCAATTGTTATTAGAATTGGTGAACTTCTTAAAAAGAAAACTGAACAACGTGTTAAACAACGAAGACAAGAAGCTGAAGCCGAAGCTAAAGGTGACTTTAGTCATCTTAAAAATAAAAGAGGAATTGATAATGAAACTAGACCTCTTCGTCAACCAACATTACCAACTTTTGAATTTTCTGATGAGAAAAAGCAATCATATTCACCTTTTGGTCAAATGCCACCACCACCACTACCTAATTTACCATATGTTACTAATCAGGTAGATCCTGTAATGGGTGCACCACCATATGGTCCAAGATCTGGTACCCCAAGAACTGGAACTCCTACATTAAGAAACGGAAATCCTGGATATGGTCCACCTCCTCCATTTATGGGTCGTCGTAATAGTAATTCTTCTATTAGATCTGATATGACTGCATTTTCAGCTTATTCATCAACAAATACTGTTACAACACATCAATTAACTGGACCAGGTTATCCTGTACCTAGTAGAATTCATACTCCTAATCATAATCATAGAATTCCAAATGTTCCAAGTATTCCAAATATTCCAAATGTTCCAAATATTCCAAATATTACTCCTAAACGTAGTTTTGAAGGTTTATCTATGACACAACAAGTTGTGATGGTCAGTGAAACGACACAAAATAGGAATTCACAACGATTTTCTATATATAATGATGAATACTATGGAGGAGCATTAGATGATGCTTATAATTCAAATGATCCATCAACAATGGATGAATTTAATTCAATAAATTTCCGTCCACCAAATCCACCACGTATGCGTTCACATTCACCGACGCCTTCAATATCTTCTACAACATCCGGTCGTTCTAGACCACAACAATCACGCGTGGCACATCCAGCACTGAATTTGAGATATCAAGAACAAAGAGGTCCTAGATATAATAATTATACAGAACAAGGTGGTGGTCAGTCTAGAACTGATGGATTATATTAGAAAAATTTAGAAAATAATTAAATAATACATATAATATATTTATTGCAATCATGTAAATTTAAAAGTTTCATAATTTAAATTTGGTTTTTAAATTTTTGTTTTTTTTTTTTTAATTTTTAGTTTTTAGTTTTTAGTTTAAATTTTTTGTTTTAAATTATTAATTTGTTGCTTATAAAGAGTTTTTTATATATGCGTTCACGCATTAGAAGTAAAGAATCAAGGAATCAAAGACATTATTCATCAATTGTTATTAATTGGCATTTTAATAAAAAAATTCATACCAAATTTTGCATCAAGAATTTTTTTTTTTGAAATATCAGTATTATTATTTCATCTTATTGATTACACACATATATATTTTAATAGATGTATGTTCTACTTAAATCTATATTTTATATATATTTGATAAGATATAGTAAGGTGAGGTGTTTAAACAATTGCAATTTAGAAAGATTAATAATAATAATTCAATTCAAAATAACATAAATTCAATTTAAATAATCATTCCAATCAATAATATTAAGATTGAAAGTGATAAATGTTCGCTTATGAGAGATGCTTTAAAATGAATAATTTCTCTTAATATATCCTTAATCATTTCAGCACTTATATTTTTGCCAACACTTTTTCATCAATTCTAATGACATTGAAGTGTACCTTTATTAATCATTGGTCAAAGTCCATTAAGAATTTCAAAAGCTAATTCTGAATCATATGCTCCGTTAACAAATGGTATTTTTTCTTTTGTTATTACTCACATAATAATTCCAACACTGTAAATATCAGAAGCTTGGTTTTTATCAATATTTAGGTGAAATATACCACCATATGCTTTACATGATAAAATTTTATTTGCTGGTTTACATAAACCCCAATTTTATGAACCTTGCATTATTATATATGATTCAGTTATCATAAGATTATCGGGACGAAGATCACGATGAATAAGTGGATAAAAGAATACAATAACCATAACCTTTCAATTTATTATTTTGTTGAAGAAAATTTCTTAAATTTCCATCTTTCATATATTGTAAAACTATTGCATATTATTTTATTATTGGATCTTGAGTTATACCAAAAGTTGGTAGAACATATGTATTACAACATATTTAACTGATCACAAAATTATAAATAAATAGTTTTACATACATATACATATATTTATTATTTACCTCAATTAAAAATTCATATTTTTAAGTTTCTTCAAAGAAACTTGATTTGTATCTGTCCATTCTGCATAATCGATCCATCTCCAAATTTCCTATTCCTTTAAATTTCCATCCTTATATCAATGAGATCATTATTCCTACTAGGAGATTTCATCATATGATTTAATTCTATACGTTGCAAATATTTTTTCTTATAATTAATTTCCCACAATCATAACATCTATCAAAATTTTGAAAATATTTTTTTGCAGATTTCATTATAATCATGTGCTTGTTTGCCAACAAATACATGATTTATTGAAATCTTTTTTATTTATTAGTATCTTGCTTTAATTCGTTTTTATATTTTATGTTTTATAATCATCATGGAGATTTCCAATTCATTTTGACAATAATATTTAATTAATTCTTGTGCAAAAATATTTCCAGCTTTAACAGATTTCAAGAAGTGACTTCACTTCCAAATTCATAACAAAATCCAAGCCTAAACTGTCCATCACTATTTCTCTCTTCAGCTCAAGAAACGTTGAAATGTCTTCTCTTCATCTTTATTGGTTCCAATCCCACAATGACCAAGATTATACTGTTCAATAGTATTTCCCCTTTCAGTTGATTTCAAAAACCACTGAAATGACTTTGCTTCATCTTTGATTATTCCAATTCCATTTTCATAGCAATAACCAAGATCTATGTATACCGTTCATTACAATTTCCCTCTTCAGCTGATATTAGTGATTCGTTGAATTTATTTATATATATATAACTTTTATTTGAATTTATTAATTCATTAATCGATTATATATATATAATGATATGTTTTGGGTAATGAAATTACGAGCAATCCAAATAAAAATTTTTTAGGATATGTAAAGTTGAATTTCGCAACTCTTGTTATTGCTCTCAATTTATATTTTTTCGTTTTTTCACACGATTTTCTCATTGTTTCTAAAATTGGTTCGTTTTAGAACATTCCGATCTGCGTACTGTACTTTTACGTTTTTAATTATACTATATTTATGTTTGTCATCAAGTCAGCATAGAACGTTACGCAATATTCGAAATGTTAGAAATTTCTCAATTCAATCTAAAGATGGTTAATTTAATTACCAATGCCAAACAATTATTATTTATTTTTTGAAGATATTAAAATATACATAATGATGATATAATATTTAAATGATAACCGATAATATTATGTAATAATGATGTAATAATATATATAATATGATGTAATAATGTAACAATATACTAATATGATGTAATTAAATTTATTCTAAAATTTTTTTATTCTAAACATTTTCTTATTTCCCCATTTCGATTATCATTTAAATGTTTCAAATAATTTTTCACAATCTTTAAATCTAAGTGATGATAATATAAAATTTTCTTGATAAATTTTGGATCCAAATCAATTATACCACATATATAATTAAAATGAATTTTATTAAATTCTTTTTTTGAATTTGAATCTTTGAGGAAATAAGTTTTTCTTGAAGATGAAGATGAGTGTAATTGTGAAAGTGAAGGCGAGTGTGATTGTGATGATGATGATGGAATAAGAATTGAAATATTTTTGAATGGTTTATGCAATACAGGACTATAAAGTATTAAAAAATGTATAATTAATATAATTAATAAAATAATAATAATAAATGAGAGAATCAAATTAACGTTAAATTGATTAAGTCGTGATTCGTGAAAGAACGACAAGATGTTACTGTATTTATCTAAATCTATAGTTATTACGGGGGAATATTTTTTTTTATCGATTCATGTTCTTTTTACATTTTATTCAGCTTACTACGTGGTTTGGTGAAATATCAAGCCAATTTCGTTATTTTATCACGAAGCATTTTTTTTTTTTAATACCCCCAAATTCAAATATTAAATTGGTGCCGATCTTACACGTATCATGACTTAACATAATTATTATTAAAATTACCTGATCTTTGCGGCCTTTGACCTATTATTATCATCGTGAACAACCCCCTGACTTGATGATGATTTTTTAAATGTAAAAATTATCGAGCAATCTTTAAATGTAGTTGAAATCAAAAATTCATAAATACGTTGTTGAATTTGTGAATTATTCATGTTTCCTATCATTTCTAATTGTTATAAATAAATAAATAAATAAATTAATTATTATAAATATTATTATTATTACATATATATAAGAGTAATATATGTATAAATAAACAAACCTCTAATATTATTTTGATTATTATTATGATTATGGTAATTATTATGATTCTGATAATGATGATAATTTTGATAATTATTATTATTATTATGATTATTATGATGATTATGATTTCTAAGATTTCTAATTCTTTGTTTATAATTTTCGACCACAAATTTCCATTCTTCAATTGTTGGATCAGATAAATTTGATTTACGTTGTTGTTGATTCAAGTATAATTTGTGAATACCTTCAATATCTGATTCATCTAAAGTTCTTTGAAGATATTTGAGATGATTGAATAATGAACTTTCTGCTAAAATTGTTTCTGTTAATAATTTTACTATTGAATCCATTATTAATTTATTTTGACTAAAAATGAATAAATCAAATAAATGAGTGAATAAAATAAAATTCATAATTAAATCAATAAATCAATCAATAAATAAATAAATAAATGATTGATCTGATTAATTAATATCAAAAATGTAATTATTACCTTTGGTTCCCATCTGGTGAATTAAAAGCATCAATTTCAAAAAATTCACTTAATTGTTGTTGCCAGTTCTAAAATAAAATAATAATAAAATAATAATTAATATTAATTAATAAAATTAATAAAAATCGATTAAAAATTAATGATATGATATTAATAATATAAAAATAAAAATAAAAATAAAAAAATAATAAAAATAAATAAAAATAAAAATAAAAATAAAATAATAAAAATAAATAAAAATAAATAAAAATAAAAATAAAAATAAAANACTTTCTGCTAAAATTGTTTCTGTTAATAATTTTACTATTGAATCCATTATTAATTTATTTTGACTAAAAATGAATAAATCAAATAAATGAGTGAATAAAATAAAATTCATAATTAAATCAATAAATCAATCAATAAATAAATAAATAAATGATTGATCTGATTAATTAATATCAAAAATGTAATTATTACCTTTGGTTCCCATCTGGTGAATTAAAAGCATCAATTTCAAAAAATTCACTTAATTGTTGTTGCCAGTTCTAAAATAAAATAATAATAAAATAATAATTAATATTAATTAATAAAATTAATAAAAATCGATTAAAAATTAATGATATGATATTAATAATATAAAAATAAAAATAAAAATAAAAAAATAATAAAAATAAATAAAAATAAAAATAAAAATAAAATAATAAAAATAAATAAAAATAAATAAAAATAAAAATAAAAATAAAATAATAAAAATAAATAAAAATAAATAAAAATAAAAATAAAAATAAAAAAAAATAAAAAAAAATAAAAAAAAATAAAAATAAAAAATAAAAAAATAAAATAAAAATAAAAATAAAAAAATAATAAAAATAAATAAAAATAAAAATACCTTTTCTAATGGCACCTGTTCACCTTGTAAAAATATTTTTAAATTATTATCAGGAGATTTAAATAATTCTTCAATAGATTTTTTCATTCTTTGATTTTCAAAAGAAACCAAATCCAATGGACAATATCCTGTTATTAATGATTGATCGATTTTATTATCTTTTTGTTTATAATATTTATGCATACAGAATCTACATGTTTGAAATTTTATAGAATTTTGAGATGAAATAAAAGGTGAATTTGGTAAAAATAACCATTTCGGTTTTAACTCTATTGATAAAGTTGGTGATGAAATAGGTGGTGACGGTACTGTTGATGATGAAGACCGAGCAGGTGATGATAAAGATCGAGCGGGTGATGATGGTGGTGGTGGTAATAATACAGATGATGATAGAGTCGGAGAATTTATTAATGGAAATTGAGTTTGATCAAAAGTTAAAATTGCATATTGCTGATTGAAATCAATGTCTTTATGAAGTCGTTTGACAGATCGAAATCGACGAATGGAATTCGATAATTCTTTTAGAAACTTTGGTTGAACTTTTAATAATATCTATCAAAAAAAATAAAATTATAATATTATTATCCCATTATAATATTATTATCATCATTATCCCATTATTATTATCATTATCCCATTATTATTATTATTATTATTATTATTATTATTATTATTATTATTATTATTATTATTATTATTATTATTATTATTATTATTACCTATTATCACATCAATCACATAAATCACATAAATCACATAAATCACATAAATCACATAAAATAATAGAGTTTAAACTTACTGTTTCACCAACATATTCGCCAATACTTTCTCCGAGAAGCGGTTTGACAACATTATCAATGTATAAACAAGAAAAAATCGGGGAATCCTTTGAATCTCTTGTTATTGTGGTGGTACTATCAATTTCCATATTTTCATTATCTTCATCATTCGAATCGTTTTCATCATAATTTGATTTTCTTAGACGAATAACGATCCCCGACTTTTAATAATAAATAAAATAATAATTAATATATTAATATTAATATTAATAAAGAAGGAAATCATAATAACAATAAATAAAGAATAAAAAAGAATAAAAATGAATAAAAAAGAATAAAAAGGAATAATCGGAATAATAACAATAATAATAATAATAACAATAATAATAATAATAACAAAAATAATAATAATAATGTTTAATAATAAAATAAATAACAATTACAATAATAATATAGCAATAATATGACACTATTTCTTACGAATTTCTCGTTCTCTCCATTATATGTTAAAATTATGTTAGCATTGCCTTCAGCTTTGAAATGCCACACTTTAACAGAATAAAGTTCAGGAATTGATTCAATACGTGTCATATTTTATTGTGTGTGATTGTATAGATATGTAATATATACTGTATATGTATGTATGCATGTATACATAAATCTAAAATTCTGAAATTTTTATTTTTGAATGGTAGAGGTGAGGTTATTTTATTTGAATTTTATAATTTAATTTTTAATTTAATTTATCCGACCGAAGAGAAAAAAATAAAAAATAAAATAAAATAACTAGGAAAAAAAAGAAAGATTAAAAAAAAAAAGAAAGAGAAAGAAAAGATGGATTAAAGGAAAATTCAAAATAACTAAATACTGTATTTCATAAAAAAAAAAAATCAAAAAAAAAAATGCAGAATGACGGAATAAACAATACAGTATGACAAATAATATTTTGATGATCATTGATAAATTTTTAGAAATTTTATTTTATTATTAGTAATTACGTATCGAGTATTATTTATATTATTTATAATACTGCGCAACTTAATGAATGAGATAAATGATGATATAAAATGNTTCTTACGAATTTCTCGTTCTCTCCATTATATGTTAAAATTATGTTAGCATTGCCTTCAGCTTTGAAATGCCACACTTTAACAGAATAAAGTTCAGGAATTGATTCAATACGTGTCATATTTTATTGTGTGTGATTGTATAGATATGTAATATATACTGTATATGTATGTATGCATGTATACATAAATCTAAAATTCTGAAATTTTTATTTTTGAATGGTAGAGGTGAGGTTATTTTATTTGAATTTTATAATTTAATTTTTAATTTAATTTATCCGACCGAAGAGAAAAAAATAAAAAATAAAATAAAATAACTAGGAAAAAAAAGAAAGATTAAAAAAAAAAAGAAAGAGAAAGAAAAGATGGATTAAAGGAAAATTCAAAATAACTAAATACTGTATTTCATAAAAAAAAAAAATCAAAAAAAAAAATGCAGAATGACGGAATAAACAATACAGTATGACAAATAATATTTTGATGATCATTGATAAATTTTTAGAAATTTTATTTTATTATTAGTAATTACGTATCGAGTATTATTTATATTATTTATAATACTGCGCAACTTAATGAATGAGATAAATGATGATATAAAATGTAATTGAAGAGAATATACATGAAGAATAATGAAGAATCGTGAAGAATAATAACGAATGAAAAGTGAAAGTAAATGTTATATATAATAAAAAAAAAGTAAATTAAAATCATAAAAATAAATAAAAAATTGTAAATGAATGACAGTTGTATAAATCAAAGTAAAATTTTAAAGTAATGTTATAAATACTAAAATTAATAAAAATAAGAATTGGCTCTACGTAATTCATCAATCGAATTCCTTAACTTGATTGAACCATGATGACTAATAATTTGACCATGACTATTATTATTATTATTATTATTATTATTATTATTATTATTATTATTATTATTATTATTATTATTATTATTATTATTATTATTATTATTATTATTATTGTCATTATTAAATGATAAACCTACCATCCCTTGTACTTTTATTCCACTAATCTCAACTCCCGCACCTACTCGAAATGGATCCGAAATACTTGTGGAATTTGTAGTATTTGTCATTAAAGAAGGAGGAAAATAAAAGGAAGAAGGGGAAGATGTAGGAGATGATGATGAGGATGATAAAGATGATAAAGATAATGAAGTTGAAGTATTGGTGGTTATAGATGAAAAAGTTTTTATTCCTGCCAAACTTCGCATTTTTTTAATTGATGGACGTTTAGGAGGAGTTGAAGTTGAAGATGGTATTGTTATTGTTGCTCTTGATAAAGTTGAAGGTGGTGTATTCATCATTGTTTTTGTTAAAATTAAAGGAGGTGGTGTCATTGTCATCGTTTTGTCATTATTAATATTATTTAAAGATGAATTCGCTATTGATATTGGTTTTTCACTTTCAACATTAACATCAACATCTCTTCTAATTCGATCACTTGGATCTTCATATCCTTCAAATATTAAATCGAAATAATTAATAGCAAGTTTCATAAATATTCCAACTCCTCCACTATTACCTTCGTTATCATTTTCTATTAAAGTACACATACTAACATCTATTAATGGATTACCACTATGTACAAGATTTGGTGCAAACATTACAGCTAAATTATGTGATGTCATTAAATTTTTATCTCTCTGTTTTGATATATCAACTAATAATCCACAAACATATTTTAAAAGTAAAATTGTGGCGTGAGATAATAAAGGAAAAATGTTATTTCTTATAAATTCAATTTTTTCTAAATATTGAGGTCTCTGTCGAATTTGTCTAAGTATATCATAAGTTTCTGCTGGAAATACTGCGATTGGTAAATTATTAAAAAACATTTTAAGTAAAACTGCTGCTACGTGAACTCCATAATCTTCTAAATTAATAGGATTTCCTCGATCATATGCTTCTTTTGCTTGTTTTAATAAAACTGAACTGGGTGATCTACGAAATATTCCTTCAGTATATAACCCTAAAATAATTTATAAATAATATTAATAAATAATATTAATAAATAATATTAAAAAAAAAATAAAATAAAATAAAAATAAAATAATAAAATAAAATAATAAATAATATTAATAAATAAAATAAATAAATAATATTAAAACTAATAAAATAAAATAATAAAAATAATAAATAATATTAAAATAAAATAATATCAATTTATTAAAATAAATTATTATAAAAATAAAAATTCCTGGGGTAATACCTTCGGCTCGTAAAAAAGTAACACAATCTTTAACTACCCTCGGTAATCCATTCTCTCCTTCTGATCCCATTAGTTGTTCAATTGGAATATTAAACATTAAAGGTCCGTTTTCATCATCAATTGACGATTGGGGAAGTGTGATTCTTTCTTCAAATTTTAAATTATGCCTAAAGATAAAAGTGGATACTCAATATATAAAATTAAATCATAATTTATCACGAGAATTGTAATAAAAATATAACGTTACTCATAAACAGCTGGTGGTATATCGATCTGTGTTAAAGGAACGTAAATAGCTAATTCCGATAAAGTATGTATATATTTCATTTTTTTGGAAAATTTAGGACTAAATAATAAATATAAAATTAAATATATTATAAATATAAAATTAAATATATCATAAATATAAAATCAAATATATTATAAATTTAGAGGAATAAATAAAATAGAAAATACCTAATCATAGCATTCGTAATATCAAAATACAAACGAGCCCAAGTTGTTGGTTGAACTACGTACAAAGATTTGAGATTTTTCTTATACCTATAAATAATAATATTAATAATAATAAAATAAAAATAGGAATAATAATAAAATATGATCTTTAATTAATCGAATAATACAGTTTAAAGAAAAACACTATTATATTATAAGAATGCTAAAGGAATATTACACAACAATATCACGAAAAAAATGTCCCAAAGGAAATTAAGGGAATTGATGATATTTAATATATATAAAAAAAAAATGCTGCTCACTTTCTACCCAAACTTTTATACGCTCGAAACATCCAACCCCATCCTGGATTATGTTTGGCACCTCCTGCAAAAAGTACAACTGTATAATCACTTTCTACAAATAGATCAAGTTTAAGTAAAATTCGTCTAATAAATGAGAATCGTTAATTATAATAGTGAAGAGAAATTATTTATTCGTTAAATGGTTAATAAAAAAAAAATAAAAAAAATACATAATAAAATATTATAAAAATATTAAAAATATAATAATAATAATAAAATGACATACTCCAAAATTCTATTATAATCTACTTCCGCTGGATCCGGTAAATTACAGGCACAAATAATCACCATTGGTTTACTCTCAAAATCAACTCCTAATATCCATTGTATAAAATTATTTCATTGTATAAATAGTAATATATAATAATCATTATAGTATTTGATTTCACCATTATCATTATTCCATCATTGTATTATATTTCATTTTTTTACGTAAAAATGAGTTCAAAATTTTTTATTAATTTTTTTTTTATAAGGAGTAATAAAAAAAAGGGGGGTTGAATAAATCCAGTAAATTCAGAATAATAATAATTTTTTATTTGTTCATGAGTTCATGAGGGAAGGGGAGGGAGGGATTGATTATTTAAAGAAGGAAAAATATCATAAATATCAAGAAAAATACATTAATTATTATTATGGTTAAGAATGAAAATAAAAGAATTTTTCATAGAAATATATAAATGAGGATATATTCGAGAATATTGAGAATGAAAAAAAAAAATATAGATACATGAGAAACATGCATGAAATACTAAAACTTGAAAAAAAAAACTTGTTTATTTGAAAAAAAAGCTCAACTTACCAGCTTGATAAATAACTTTGGAATATACATAGTCAGCTAAAGCTTCTTCGTCAGCTGAAGTCTTTGATGATCGATACTTTGGTTTTAGTTCTGAAGAAGGTTTTGCGAACAAACGTTTCCACATTATTATTATTATTACTATTATTGTTATTATATATCTATATATATCTTTTTCATATATATATTTATAGATATATACTGCATGTACACTATATATTTCTTTTGTCCGATATTTTTATTTTTATTTTTTTGCTTAGAATTTATTATTTATTGGAATTTATTAGAAGGGGAAAAAGGGGAAGTAGTGTCAAAAGACAAGAATGATGATAATTAGAGTTAATATTGTAATATGGCATGGGAAAAAAAGAATTTTCCGAGGTGTATATATTTGGTTTAAATTTTTGATTTAACGTAATACAATTTATAATTTCGTTCAGAGTTTATTCATTAGACTTTCATATGATGTTCTTCTGTATTACATGTCATACATTCTAAATCATTTATTTTTTGTTAATTAAAAATTGACTCCTACAAATAAACTAAAAATAGTAATTAAAGGATAATATTTAAATTTTTTCAGAATTTTCGATTTTTGTTTTATTTTTTTTAAAAATTTTTTTTTAAATGAACTTGTATATAAATGAATAAATCCAATCAATCTAATCTTTTTTAATTTGCTTTAATATAATATTATCTTTCTCCAAATTAATGCATTCTTTGGATTGAATTCATGAGAATCACAATCTAAAGTTGAGAATGATTTGCTTGATTTGGATTTTCTTTTTCCCAATCAATGCAGTCTTGTGATTCTTTAGAATCAATATCATAAGTTATATAACACTTGAAGTGGTAAATTAGTATAAATTATATAACACTTGAAGTGGTAAATTAGTATAAATTAATATCTATACATTTAAAATTAAATCATTTATTTATCATTAAAATAATTAAAAAAAATAATAATATAATCAATATAATTTAAATCATGGCAAAAATATTACCTTGAATTTTCTAATGAATTATGTGTGAATATTTCAACTAATATAACAAGATTATGAATGAGATATACTTGAAGATAGAGATGATTTATATTTTTGAGATTTAATTGTTTTTTTTTTTTTTGATCTTCATCAGCAATCTTAATTAAATTCTAAGTCTGTATCTATAAAATTCTATCACATTTTGTAGGTCACATGAACCATTTTTTATATGTAGGTTATAATATATTGTAAATGTATATATATTTTTTTTCCACCTTTTTATTAATGAGCGAAATAAAAAATAAAAATAAATTAATTTCATTGCATAACTAGAATCGTTAGACTACAATAATAATGAGATCAATAATGATATGATACTCATAAAATTTTTTTTATTTTTTTCAATTAAATATACTAGAAAAAGATTATTTTAAAGATGGGAAAAATATGCACTTACTATCAAGAAATTTTAATAGATTCATTTTTACTTATTACATTTTAATGAATTATTTATAATAAATGACAATTCTGTTTATAAAAAAATTTGTAGTCCAAATTTAATTACTAATTTAGTTAAATGAACCAGACTAATGACTCACGAGCGTGTAATGTACATATCGTGCATAAATAAAAACAATAATAACGATTTATTATAATTAATTACATTCCTTTTTAATTTACATACTCTATAATTCCATAAATAAAATGAGAAATATAAATGATAAAAATAATTATTGTTAATATTAAATATTAAAGTTGACTCAAGGCTAAACAAAACACAAAATAAATTAAAGATTAATTTCATTTTCTTCAACTATGCAAATTTAAATATTGTTAATTACGTTTTTAAATTAAAAATACTAAACAAATAATTCAAGAAATATAATACTTACTTATATCTTCAGGAATTTCAAAATCCCATTGTTTTGTATCTAGAATAATAATTTATGTAAATATTTTATAACAACAATTATTTTTTACTTTAAAAAATATACTTACAATGTTCAATTTCCTTTGATTTCATAAAAGGCAAATGTCTACTTGTGTATATTGCTTGAATATGTGGTATTCTTGGATCATATTGAATGAAATTCTTATTTAACTTATTAGCCTCATTAGCTTTTTCAGTCTGTTCATTTATCTCACTATTATTAAGATATTTCCTAAGATGAGATTTCAATTCTATAGCCTTTGGACGATTGGAAGGATCAGTATCCCAACATTTTTCCATTAAATCTTTAAGCAATTGTGGAATCTCACACATAATTTCGGGTTTATGACCATCACAAATTAAAATTACAAGTTTTACACCTTGTGGTATATTATAATAAGGTGGATAACTTGTAAAAACTTCGTACATAATCATACCAAATGAGTAAATGTCAGATGCTTGAGTATATTCTCCTCTATTTAATGTCTCAGGTGCCATATATGGAATTACCCCATAAATTTTTTCTGGATCATTTTCTGTAACTGGCTTACACAACCCAAAATCAGTGATATAAGAGCTAGTTTTAGTTTCATTAACTATATTGTCAGAGTGAAAATCTTTGTGCATCAATTCAGCCTCATGAATGTTAGCCATTCCATTACTGATATAATATAAAACTCTAATTTTTTGTATCCAACTTAATTTTTCAAAGTTATTATTTAACATTTTTCGCAGACTACCATGTCTTGCATATTGCATAACCATCATATATTTATTTTCTTTTGGATTTTTGGTTATTCCATATATTGCAATTACATCTTTGCCTCGAAATTTGAGTTGAGTTTTAATCTAAATATTGATATAAATAAATATAATTATTATATATTTTAAAAATAATGAAAATTAAATAACATAAATATTTACCTCTTGTAAAAATTCACCTTTGTCTTCAGAATGATTATTTTTCAAGCAAACATATTTCCGTTGTGATTTTCTTTTCCAGTTTTTTTGTTTATTGTTCCAAGAATCAATATATCCATCAAGCCATAATGCCTTGAAAATCGTGCTGAAACCTCCCTTAGTAAGGTACACAATATTTTTTAATCTGTCAAATGGAATCCATTCAATAATTTCTCCATATTTAGTTGCCTTGAGTTGAGTTTGTTGAATAAACTGATCAATTTCAGCATCCTCACTGGTCCAGTTATTAAATTCATTTTGAAATCGTTTGGAATTACAAGAATTGCACCATTTCAATCCAGTCTTGGCTTGTTGACATTCCTTGCACATTCCATATTTTTCGAAATTGCTAAGAAAAATATTATTGATAATAAGTTATTATAAAAACTTTTATATCAAAAAATAATAATAATTCATATACTCACTGGCTAATTATTTAATTTACATCGATAATTGATCGGAAAAATTGTTATTTAATTTCAAATCAGCTTGAAAATCGATCTTATTAATTATAATACTTACCTCCTGTAATTCATAAATTGATTTGAAAATGGTATTATTAGTTATGAACTTTATCTTATAAATTATGAATCTAAATTCTCACCTCCTAAACATANGAATGATTATTTTTCAAGCAAACATATTTCCGTTGTGATTTTCTTTTCCAGTTTTTTTGTTTATTGTTCCAAGAATCAATATATCCATCAAGCCATAATGCCTTGAAAATCGTGCTGAAACCTCCCTTAGTAAGGTACACAATATTTTTTAATCTGTCAAATGGAATCCATTCAATAATTTCTCCATATTTAGTTGCCTTGAGTTGAGTTTGTTGAATAAACTGATCAATTTCAGCATCCTCACTGGTCCAGTTATTAAATTCATTTTGAAATCGTTTGGAATTACAAGAATTGCACCATTTCAATCCAGTCTTGGCTTGTTGACATTCCTTGCACATTCCATATTTTTCGAAATTGCTAAGAAAAATATTATTGATAATAAGTTATTATAAAAACTTTTATATCAAAAAATAATAATAATTCATATACTCACTGGCTAATTATTTAATTTACATCGATAATTGATCGGAAAAATTGTTATTTAATTTCAAATCAGCTTGAAAATCGATCTTATTAATTATAATACTTACCTCCTGTAATTCATAAATTGATTTGAAAATGGTATTATTAGTTATGAACTTTATCTTATAAATTATGAATCTAAATTCTCACCTCCTAAACATAATAAGCGTGCAATTATTTAATAACAGTAAAAAATGGTTTAGCATGGTATTTAATTGCTCGAAACTTTGATCTTAATGAAAATCAACTAAGATACTTACATTCTATAATAAAATATAATATATATTAAATTAAATAGAACCATACAATTTGATATTAAATTAGATTAATTTGATACTAAATTAGATTAATTAAATTGGACACTAATTTTAATATCGATGAAACCAAATACTTACATTCTACAATACAATAAAAATTTGCATGATAATCGATTGATAATTGATTAAAGAATTATTATTTGATTTTGAATTAATAAAAAGCTTCGATCTGATCTTGATGATTCTAAATTTAGATACTCACTCTCTGTAATGCAATATAATATGTATATAACAGATTAGGGAAGTTTTATTATTTCAAAGCTTTGATCTTAATAATATGAATATAAAATGCTTACTCCCTTTAATATGATAAATATAATTAATTAATAATTGATTAGTGAAATATTAAAATAATTCAAAGCTTTGATCCTAATTAATCTGAATTTAAATACTTACTTCCTATAATTGGATATGCATGTAATTGATTGATAATTAATTTATTAAATCATTTAATTAGCTTAAAATTCTGATTTCAATGATTATAGATCAAAAATACTTACTCCCTGGACATGGTATGAATGTGCGATTAATCAAAAATTTATTAGGGAAATATTTGATATTAAATTAGCACGAAACCTTAGTTTCAATATAAATTCTAATACTCACTCACTGTAATATAATGTGCATACACAATTGATTAATAATTGAATAGAACAACGTTATTTAGTATTAAATATCTTGAAACATTATCATTAATATATTAATCAAAATACTCACTTTCTATAACATAAAGTGCGAATATTTAATGGTTGATAGTTAATTTTATTTGACATTTAATTAGTGGAACTTTGATTTTAATAATAATTATGAATCAAAATACTTACTCACTACCAATTAAATAAGTATGCAATTAGTTGACAATCGATTAGTCTATTTGACATGACATTTAATTAGCTTGAAATTTTGATTATAAATTTAAATACTCACTCCCTGTAATAATAATGTAATGATGATTAATTAGAGTTCTATAACGTTAAATTATCATGAAATCTTGTATTTAATAATTATAAACCTAAAAACTTACTCTCTGGAATAAAACGCATACGCAATTTATTGATTAATAAATATTATTTGAATTAAATGAGAAGTGTCATTTGATTATTAATTAGATTAAAATCTAAATACTTACTCACTACAAGAATATATGAATAATGTGATTAATGTGAATTAGTAATAAATTAAAAAATATTTAATAAACTTAAAACTTTGATATCAATAATTACGGTCCAGATACTCACTCTCTGAATAATGTGCAAGAAATATTATTTGAATTAGTTAATGAATTATTATTTGGCATTGAATCAACTTAAGAATTCACAATCATAAAATGATTACAAATCAAAATACTCACGATCTTAATAAATATGCATGTAATTGAATTAAAAATGATTAAGTGTTATTTAATATAAACAAATATGAAATTTTGATTTCAATAATTAAATTACTCACTCTATTAATTCAGCAATTATTTCTGCGACATATTCAAGATCTTGTATAACTTTCCCAATATCTGGACGTTGATCTGGCTTTTGATTCCAACAATCTATTGAAATATGTAATTGAAAAAAAATATTTTATAATATATTAATTAAATTTACATTTTATATTAAAAACAAACCTTGATAAATCTTAATATAATCTTGCGGTGTTCCTTCAATTGGATCTTCTCTAATTCCCTTAATAATATAAGAAATTAAATCTAATTCTTTTGCTTTTATTTTATTTTTTGCTTCTTTTGCTTTTGATTCATCTTTTGCTTCTTTTGCGTTGTCTGTTATTTCTTTTATTTCTTTTGTATTTTTTTCATTTTGTGATATAGATTCAAATGAATCATATGGAATTTTTCCACTTGAGATTTCCCACAGTAAAATTCCAACACTATATATGTCAGATGCTTTAGTTCTGCTAAATTTTCCCTTTGCTTCAAGAAGCATTGGATCCGAGTACTCGATCAATCCCAAAGAATTCAATAAATCGATTGAAGGTTCAATAACAAGCTTAGATATACCAAAATTACTAATCTTAATAGTATCGTTATGGATAAGAATATTTTCCGAATTCTATAAAATAGAATTATATTAGAATTAAAAAAAAATGATTGTTATCACATAAAAAAATCAAATTTAAACGATTACCATATCTCCATGAATGATGTCAGATGAATGAAAATGTTCAATTGCTTTGGCAATTTGTTGAGCAAGTTTTAACTTATCACTCCATTTAAGGTTTTTAAAATCGGATTTCAAATAATTACGTAATGTTTCACCATTTGAACATTCTAATACAAGTATATAATTTCTACTATTCAAATCTGTATCAAAATATATAAAATTTAATGTATTTTCGTTAAAAAAATTATTCATTAATTAAATTTAAATTTTTACCTTTTTGTGAAATTCCATAAAATTTAATGATATTTTCATGTGACTTGACATTTAAATGCTTTTTAAGCTGAGAATGCAATAAATTTAAAATATATTCAATTTATAATAAATTTAATAAATTTCGAATTTTTTAGATAGTAATTTTACCTCATTAACAAATAATTCCATAGAATTAACAACGATAGATTTTAAAGTCACTTTTTGTTCACCATTCATTAGTGTAGCATTGTAAACGCTTTCACCAATCTCTTTAAGATTTTCAAAAACATTATATCCATATTTTTTAAGTTCATTATTGAGATATTCTTGGTCGGAAGAATTAAGAGAAAGAGTTGATGATTCTCCAAGATTTCCTAGAACTGAAAAGATTGGAATATTTTTAAGGGGTCAATAAATAATTAAGTGGCAATAAAGAATTTGCTACATGACATAATAACAAATTGATTAATTAAAGTGAGCATAAAGGGATTTATATTTAGCAATATAAAAGAAATACCTGCAATTCCTAAATTCGATAGGCTAATTGAAGTTCCCAAAGAAATTTGATTATTTGATTCAATTGACATCATTGACATGGAATCTCTATCGTAAGATTTCATAGGTTTAAATTTATTTAATTGATTATTAGCATAAACTTCAATTTGGATATAATGATTATTTTCGTTATTTTCGTTATTTTCGTTAGAATTGTTATATATGTTTTCCAATTGAATATTTTCAAGAGAACCACGAATATCTTCTATAGTTGGTCTTTGCTTTGGATTGTCCTTCCATGCATTTGAATAGATTTTGATATAATCCTCAGGTGTTCCATTAATGGGGGCTTCTCTTAAACCGGATTTAACCATTTCTAAAATGTCTAAACTTAATAAATTATCAAATGGAGGTATTCCACTTGATAGCTCCCAAAAAAGAACTCCCAAACTATAAATATCAGAAGCTTTACTTCTTTTATACATTATATGATTTCGTAAATATTGAGGATCGGAGTACGCATACATTCCTCCTGCCATGGAATTAGAATTTGACTCTAATGTTTGAGATAAGCCTAAATCCGTAATTAATAATTTTTCTTCATGAACTAAAACATTCTTTGAATGCTATTATTAAAAAAATAAATTTTTGATATGAAAATGTATAATTTATAAATTTACAAAATCATCTTATATATGATAATATACACTTACTAAATCTCGATGAACAATATTTTTTTCATGCATGTAATATAACCCATTTGTTATATCTTGAGCCATCTTGATTTTAGTTTCCCAATCAAGATTTTTGAAGTTATTTCGTAAGTAAGTTCTTAAATTATCATCTTTAGCATATTGTAACACTAGGTAGCATTTCTCTGTTGAATAATCTGAATTAAATAAGAATAAAATAATACTATTTAATTCTTTAATATTTTATTATTTAATTAATAAATAACATTTAAATAATTAAATAAATATTTTACCTATACTGACTCCATAAAAATTAATAATATTTTCGTGGTGATTTACTGCATTATAATTTTGTAACTAATAATTTAAAAAGAAATTGTATTTAATTTCGTCTCAAAAATTTTCCTAATTATTGTAAACAAAATATTTATCTACCTCATTCATAAATATTTTATAAAAATTATTACTATTTGTATTGTGCAAACATTTTAATGCAACATGTTTTTTTAAATCTTTTGAATAGGCCCGATTAACTGTTCCAAATGCCCCACTTGCAATTGGGGCGATATCTTCAAATTTATTATAAACATGTTTTTGAATATTTCGATCTTTGTCAATTCGAGCCAAATCTTCGTTATTCGAGAAAGACATCTTTTTCGAATAAAGAGAGATTACTAAAGCTTATTATCTTTATCTAATATAGAAATTGAAACGTTACTTCAAATCCTAAAGAAGAAATTGCACAAAAAAAAAAACTAAATAAAAACACATGTTAGTGAGGTGGTACGAATGCCACGGGGAATGCTGCACGAGGATTGCGGAAGGTTACGAAGGTCACGGGAGATGGTAGCGAGATGACAGTGTTACCTGAGGGTGAGTGTGCTACCATCTAGATGACAGATTTCTCACCCTTGCACAGCACCTTNATTTTCGTGGTGATTTACTGCATTATAATTTTGTAACTAATAATTTAAAAAGAAATTGTATTTAATTTCGTCTCAAAAATTTTCCTAATTATTGTAAACAAAATATTTATCTACCTCATTCATAAATATTTTATAAAAATTATTACTATTTGTATTGTGCAAACATTTTAATGCAACATGTTTTTTTAAATCTTTTGAATAGGCCCGATTAACTGTTCCAAATGCCCCACTTGCAATTGGGGCGATATCTTCAAATTTATTATAAACATGTTTTTGAATATTTCGATCTTTGTCAATTCGAGCCAAATCTTCGTTATTCGAGAAAGACATCTTTTTCGAATAAAGAGAGATTACTAAAGCTTATTATCTTTATCTAATATAGAAATTGAAACGTTACTTCAAATCCTAAAGAAGAAATTGCACAAAAAAAAAAACTAAATAAAAACACATGTTAGTGAGGTGGTACGAATGCCACGGGGAATGCTGCACGAGGATTGCGGAAGGTTACGAAGGTCACGGGAGATGGTAGCGAGATGACAGTGTTACCTGAGGGTGAGTGTGCTACCATCTAGATGACAGATTTCTCACCCTTGCACAGCACCTTTCATCCTCGTGTGTAAAGAGGAAAAACGTGTTTGGACGCGACAACAAAAGAAAGGAAAAGGAGAACAAATTGAAAGGTATAAAAGTAACCAGTGAAAAGAAAAGGAAAAAGAGATTCCTCTTCTCGCGAAAAAAAAACTTTTAATTCATATAATATTTTTACCAAATTCCCTTGATAATTTTAATAAATAATTCTTATTAATAACAGACAACTTCAAAATAAGTCTTAATAATAATAAATGATTTTTAATAAATTTTCTTTTAATAAATACAAATAGTTTCGAAATAGTTTTAAATAAATTTTAGTTTTAAATTTTAATCTGAATTTTTAGTTTTAATAATAAATCTGTGTATCGGAATAGCAATAAGGATAAGATACGCCAACGCAGTAATATATCTTTATTGACCTATTCTTTTAATAAATTTTAATAAATCTTGTAATAAACTTTTCTACATTTCTTGGCAAGTTGCTCCAAAAGTCTATTAAATTTCGGCAGTGTACGAAACAAGTAGTGAAGATACTTTTACTCCACTTACTCATCGTACCTTCAGATCATACACGTAATTGTATTATTGTTGTGAGTGTTAGTAAGCAGGTTTAGATCGACTGATTGCCTGTCTTGCTGCGTTTCGGGATATTGTGCATGAGGAAAAGAGTTTTAATAATACCTAGGGGATAGATAAATTAATGGGGGGAACTACTTACAGTTACACAATATAATTTTAGTATAGTGATCACCGCTAGATCTGAAGTTATATATAAATTAATAGGTAAAGATAGGTAATTTCGTTAAAGTATCAAATTTAACCTAAGTTTTAAAGAAATTTTTAAATAAATCACACGATGAAAATAATTTTGCATAAACAACAAGATCTTCAAAAATCTGTTTATACAATTTTTAAACTTGTTTTGCTCTTATATCTTGTAAAAAACTGGATCGGCTATTTTAAATATCTTAAAATCATAAAAACTTACGTTTCTACTTAAAATGGTAAAGAATAAAATACTTTTTTAATAAAAAATATTATAATTTCTTCTAAAATATTAAAAATATATTCAGGAAAGTGATATTTCTCCACCTTTAAAAAGACAAAAAAAAGAAGCCTTACAAGAACTTATACAAATAAGACCCGATCTTAAAGAAAAAAAAATATATTTTTTTCCAACTTTAAATAAATATTTTGAAGGTGTACTTATGTATGATATCAAAGAAAAAAAATCATTTTTATATTGTTGCAAAAGAGATCAAAGGTTTGAAACATTTTCACAATGGATAAACTCATTAAAAAATCGTGGATTATTTAAAGGACACAGATCAGCTATTGCAACAATTTTTTTGGAACCCAATCCTACAAGTTCACCAATTGCAACTATTTTACGTGAACCAGATTATAAATTATACTGGAAAAAAACATTATTAATTAATTCAATTGAAATTATTAAATTCTTTCAAGATAAAATTTTACCTGGAGAAGAATTTGCTGGAACTGCTATAAAAGAAATTAGTGAAGGACTTGAATTTAGGTTTCCTACAAAAGAGCATCAACCTGAAAAAAAATTATTAATTTTTTTTAAAAGTGGATTACAAAGTTATGAAGTTCGTATATTTAATAAAGTGGTACAAGATATTTATCTTCCTTTTCTAGTTAAGGCAATGAAAAGAACACTTAATGATATAATCAACATTATTCGTTACATTTTTTCTGTTGAAATTTGTCATGGACAAAGTACCATTGGTAATTTTATTTTTTAATTTAATTTATTATTTATATATTATTAACAGAATTATAATTAAATTTAAGGTTTCGAAGATGTAGTGCAAATTCGTGGAACTCAATTAGTCAATAATGAAAAAGAACATATACCTTTTGCTTTTATAGAAAAAAATGGACAAATATATAGACGAGTGGATTGTACTCTGTTAGTAAAGGAGAATGTTGTATGTGAAAATTGTTTTAAATTAAAAAAAACTTTGCAACAAATTCAACAAAGAATATTAGTTGGAGTAAATTCTACAAAAA
>PQFF01000087.1:99668-127718 GCA_003547095.1 Diversispora epigaea | reverse complement strand
AAGATCCTCGTATTAATACTTTAAAAAAGATTCGTGATTGGTTTATACGTGGTGATAAACAGAAATTGGGATCAAAGGAATGGATCTCTTCACAGTGCCAATTTGACTTAATTTTGTCTATCGATGGTTTTCTTGGAATGCTAGAATTTTTATTTAAAAAATATCCTGGGTCTATGATTCAACCTAAGCGTATTTCTCAAGATATGCTTGAAGGACTTTTTGGTACAATCCGCGAACTTGGAGGAGATTCCTCTACACATACACTTAAGTCTTATGGGTATTCTTTAAACAAATATCAAATAACAGCATTATTTTCAACAGAGGTGAAAAGTATTAATTATGGAAATGCTGATTGTATTGGGACTGGAATTACCACTCTAGCAAGAAGGTATTTAATTAAAAAATTATTATTTTTTTATTTATGAAAACGGATATATAATATTTTAATTATATCGCGACTATTAATTTTAATTATGTTACGGTTATATAATCAATTTAATTATGTCGNGGTTATTTTTTAAATTAGTTATATAGCTGCAACATAATTAAATTTAATTATATAACTGTGATTTTATTCACGGTTATATAATTAAATTTAATTATGTTGCGGTTATATAATTAATTTAATTATGTCACAACTATATAATTAATTTAAAACAATTTTTTATTAAAAAAAAAAATAGGATTAATATAATAATTAATTATATAGTTGCGACACAATTGAATTAATTATATAATCATGACACAATTAATTTAATTATAGCCGCGACACAATAATAAATTTGATGGTTTTTATTGGAATTAATAATTTGATCAATTATATATTAGGGACTATCGAAGAAATAAAAGAAAATTTTTAGATAAAGAAAATAATTGTTTTTATCAAAAACATCATATCAGATTGGCACAATTATTGCCTTTCTCTCGTACTATTTTTGAAGACCTTCTATCAGAAAATATAATTATGGGAAGAATTGATATTCCATTAAATTTATATGATGAAAATGTTAAGTCTGAAAATTTTAAAGTTTTACAACTTCAAAAAGAAAGATATGATCTTATAGAAACTATTCTTTATCAAGATTCCATCAATAAATTATTGGAAAAATGGAAAGATATAATTAAAAAAATGGCTTGTGGGGCAATTCCAAAGAAAATAGGAGTTCAATGGTTAACAAAATGGAGCTCTCACCTTGAAATTTGTATAAACAATTATCAATGTTCTGGAATTTGGTATCAGGATTTTCTTGCAACAACTAATTTGAATGGTTCTTCAACCCAAAGACTTGTTGCATATTTGCTTTTACAAAAAGTAATCAAATATACATTTAGTAGAAATATGACGCAAAATAATTCAAACATTCATCTTTCTGCGGATCCACATTTAATTCCAGATAAAATTATTATTTTAGAACCAGCCGAAGCATCAAAATTCTCTTATATCATTGGATGGATCGTTTATAAGCTAACTAAAAGTGACAATATGACGAAATCACACCCTAAGTTTGAAACCATATGTGCACATCTCAAAGTTCTAAACTCTGAACAGGTTATATACAAACAAGATATACGATCTCTGATAACAAATATAATACCTGGTCCGGATTTCTTGAATTTTATGTATAAATTGGAATCACTGGTATTATTATTATTTGAAAAACATGAGGAACTTGGTCCCAATATTCTTACATATATATATGATAGTTTATTATGTAATTTATTATTATTAGAATCTTTTATTACAATTTTTAACATTTCCAGTCAAAAACTTTATACAAATGATCCTATGAATACTGAAAAATATGAACTAAAAGAAGAAACCAAGAAATTTCTCTATGAGCGAATTATTTCTATATATATGAGGAGTAGGCAAAAATCCTGGAGAAGATTTAATGAGCTCATTCCTGAAAAAGGAACTGCAAGTCTTCGGGAGAATCTTAAAACCATGAATAATGATATCGAAAAAATTGAAAGCAAACCAGCATCAATAAAAAAATTCAATATTCCAAAGGATCCTATGCTTGGATTGGAGAAACTTCGGACCTGGGCACATTTGGAGAATATTGAAGAAGAATTTTTTAAAATATTTTTAGTGAGCGAGTTACAATGGTTATTTTGGGCTTTTGGAGATAATTCAAAAAACAAAAGAAAGAAAAATTTAATACCTTTAATTTTAGATCATTTAAAAAAAGGCACACCTTTTTCCAAAGAAGCTTTAACTAAAGACCAAATTTTTGTATATTAAAATAATCATTTAAAAGAAAAAATAAAGTCTTTTGTATAAAATTTAATAAATTTTCACAATGACGATTTCAATTAGTGAATTTTATAATTAAAAATAAAATAACGAAGCAAATAGTTTCCCAATTCAAATAAAAACACTTTGTCCATATTTAATTAGTGTGAAGGTCCTTAACTTTTGAGATCGGCTGTTTGAAAATAAGTGTTCGGGTTTCCTTCACGAAAAGAATTATTTTTATATAATATTGGTTGCTTGTGTAACGGATATGTTTAATTTCAAATCTGATACAAATGTGTAACCATAAGTAGTTCCCCCCATTAATTTATCTATCCCCTAGGTGATACTGGGGTAAATGACGGACATGTACATATAAACTTGTAGACCTGAAAATGTGAGTCCTACGCTATGCTCCGGACAATTATAACATATTATATATAAAAGCAAGGAATATTTTATAAAACTTATAGTAATCATATAAAGGGATGTAAAGAACTAAATGGTTCAGAATAGAAAGAAAGGGAACGAAAAGAATTTTAATCATATTGAAAGTTTGCCATTCGTAAAGAATAAAACGAAAAAAAAATTGAAGAAATGCCAATTATATATAAAAAAATATAACGAAAAGTTCCAACATTTTTGACTATAGACAGTTTAATAAATTAATATGTATATATATATATTTTTGATACTGAATAAATGTGTTTCGCTGAAAAATTTACAAAATGTGAAAATAGCATAAGAAAATTGGTAAAAAGAAAAGGGAAGAAAAAGAAACGAATGGTCTATATTATAAGGTATAATAAAATAACAAATATTTTTTTTTAGGTTTTCTAATAAAATGGAACAAATTCATATCCATTGTTTTCATTGTTCTCTATAAGATTGGTACATTGTTCTAGGTCAAAAAAAATATTACCTGTGCCTATAGGAGTAGGAACATTTAAAATTTCGTTTGGATTATAAGCGTATGAATATTGTAAAGATTGAAAATTTTTAGCAAAATCTAAAGATGGGTCAAAACTTTCTAATGATTCATTAAATTCTTCTACATTCGAAAATGAAAAAGTTAAAAGATCGTTTTCGATATAAATTTGATCAAATTGATTTGAAAGTGGTGGCGAATATTCAAGGGAATCAGAAAATGTGGGTGTAGAAATTTTTGGCGAATAATTAGTTTTGGAGGAATCTGAAGAACTAGAAAGTGCTGGGGATTTAGCTTCGGATTCCATTGATAAATAATTATCGAATTTAAAAGCAGGCCTTTTCAAATAATTTGTGGAACTAAAAGTTGTAATATTAGCAGCCCTTTCGTGAGAAAAACGTGCATTTAAAAGTTTGTCTTGTTCTTGGTCAGAATTTATAACCTGGGTACAATTCATTGTGGATGTTTGAGGTTTTAATTGTATTTCTTCGTAACGATCTTTTACTTCTTTTGGTGCTTCTTTACACAGATGTTTTGATTGGATACATAATTCGGGCATCGTCAATCTCAATCCAATTGCACGTAATTCTAACATGTAACAATTTTTCATCAAAAGATAACTGTTTGGTGGTCTGGGCGGATTTTTGGAAGCACATAATTTACGTCTAGTAGACATCAATTGGATAACGTCGTATTTTGGATTGTATTCATTATTAATATCTAATTGTTTAGATATTTCCTCTCTGAATTTCTTTTGATGAGGTTTTTTTGTGGTTATTTTAGTTGAGTTTGCTAAACCTTTAGTTTCCAATTTTCTTTGCTTTTTACACGAGAATTATATTAAAAGCCTTTTTTAATGAAAAGGTTTATGTAAATTATCTTACAAAAATTGAAAAAATTAGATGATTTCGCTAAAGAATATGATTATATATATAATTTATTCAAGAAAATTTGCCTTAATTTAATAAAGATATTCTAATCTATGTGAAAAAATTATTGGAATATTAGCGATAAAGTTTTTTTTTGAACGGTCATAACCTTTGAGTTTATATAGATTCGATAAAAGTGCCTTTTATTAAGAAGCTGGATTGTACTTTATTTTTAATTGATAGGATTTTCTTTAATTGTAAGACGACCTTTGGTCTTTATTTTGTTCGATTCAGATGAAGATGAAGGCTGAATGAGTGCTTTATAAATAATATTTGCGATGCGATCCACCCGTGATATAATAAAAGTATATAGTATAATAATCGCATTTTATTAAATGTACAACTCCTAACTGTACTCTGGACATTTAAAAGTTTCATGTTAATTAATATTATCATCATCATACAATAGAAAATACGGATTTCAAAGTCCACGAATCAAAAAACGTTTTCTACGCATTGAAAATAATGAAGCCTTCAATCCATTCTCATCCTCATCATATGGCTCAAAATCAAAATTATCAAGATTTATTATTATCTTAAATATAAACAAGTAAAACTCGTTCATCAACACAACTTTCAGCATTCCTCATTAGGAAATCCAGCCCAACTTTTTCCTTAAACATTCAAAACAAGCGAAAACTAAATTTAATTTTTTTTCGGCTTCTACATTATTTCGCCGATTAAATTCGAAATTAGTATTCTAGATCATCTACACGAAGTCGAAATAGTGTATAAATTTATCCTAGCGTCCGTTATTTAATTCCGTACTTGCATATCGTTGAAAGGTTTAACGCGTCCAGGTTAAAGTTTCTCATCTGTAAAAATAATATCAGATATAATTATCCTAATTATCCTAATTTTACGATGATGATGATATGTAATTATAGTTCCTTTAAAGAATTCAATAGATCAAACTAACACAATTGGAAATTTCGGAATTTGCTACAGTAAAAATTCGTGAATAATAAAATCTTAAGCATTTCCACTTTTATCATTATGTAGCAAACAACCTAGGGTTGCTGATTGGTTGACTTTTTATAATATGGTTTCCTAAAATATATTTTATGTAATAGAAAGATTAAATATTTTCTATCAACCTGCGTCTCGTATAAAATTATTGATCACTGTGCATACATATATATTCAGATCAATAATAAACTTAACATCATCATCTATCATCAAAAACTTAACCCACGGTAATTTAAATTATATTTTTATTTGTAAATAAAATTAATAAATATTATGATTATTAATTATATATTAGCTTTAAATGAAATAAGAAATGTCTACTCAAGAAATTAAAATGAATGCGAAATTAAAAGAAGTCTCTAAACTTCGATATTCATAAAACACTTACTGAGCAAGAAAAATATCGAACCAATTTGGTAGAAAATAATTCATCTCTCACAGAAAATGAAAAGAATTTTTTATTTAACGAAATACAAAAAGTATGAGGCGACAAGAATTCTGTAGAAAAATAACATTGCAATATTTGTCAGAATTGATATCACGCAATCCAATATTGTGAATTTTGTATTCGGAAAATAATTTTGAAAATTGGACATCTGAAATTGGCAAATTTAATTCAAGAAGCAAACTGTAGCACATTGTGTAATTGAATGGATTAGTTATGATCAATTTGAAAATGTCAAATATCTTGCAGAAGGAAGATGTGCTACACAGCAATTTGGAATATATAAAATGGAATTCTGAAAAACAAATATTGGAAAGATTGAAGTTGTTTTGAAAAAATTGAATAATTCAAATGGTAATAATTTGCTTTGGTTTCAAGTTAAATTGTCATTGCAATTATTTTATTCTGTTTAACATTTCAGAAATATTAATTAAATATTTGCAAAAAATCGATAGGTGACAATGAGTTTCACGCTTGATAATGCTTCTTGCTGCATTTTACGGACTAACGATTTAATCACACAAGATTATATGTTAGTTTTAAACCATTATAATAATGATTTAAGAAGCTTTTACTTTCATTAACACAAAAATATCAGATTATTAAGCATATAGCATTTGGTTTAAATACCAAAATATATAACATAGAGATTTGCACTCGGAAAATATTATGTGCACGAATTTATACCTGGAAATCAATCAAATGTTCGTATTCGAAAGATTAAAAATGATTACCTTAACGTGAAGAGAATAAAATTTCCATTCCAGTAAATCTCCATTCTAAAATGATCTTCGTGACTTATAAGAGAATAAAATTTCCATTCTAGTAAAACTCTAAATGATCTTCATGACTTTTATAAACACGGAAAGAGAATAAAATTTCCATTCTTGTATTTAAAGTATATAAATAGAAATTTCATATTATTTATTTTTGGTAAATAGTAACAATTAAAAATTGATTTTTTTTTTATTTCTTGATATTCACCCAATCTATATATTTTTTTTAACTCCCAAAATAACTTTTTCCCATATATTATTTTCCATTTATTCAATTTCTTATTTAATGTTAACGAAGCATGCAATTATAAATTTAACTAATTTAACGAAAATTTTTAAGAAAAATTATTAATGTAATTAATGTGAAAAAATTTTGTTATGTTAACAATTAAAAGTTATTTTTTTTTTTATTCCTTGACATATACTCGTTTTCTCATTTTCTCACCCCTTCTAAATTTTTTTTTAACTCCCAAAATAACTTTTTCCTATATGTTATTCGATTTTTTATTCAATGTTAACGAAGTATGCAATTGCAAATTTTTAAGAAAAATTTATGAAGCTTACAATTGCAAGTAACAATTAAAAGTCATTTTTTTATTCCTTGACATATACTCGTTTTCTCACTTTCTCACCCGTTCTAAATTTTTTTTAACTCCCAAAATAACTTTTTTCATATGTTATTTTCCATTTATTCAATGTTAACGAAGCATGCAATTACAAATTTAAAAAATTTAACAAATTTTAAAGAAAAATTAATTTAATTAATGTGGAAATTTGTTATGTTAACGAAGCATACAATTAAAGTAACAATTAAAAGGGGGTTTTTTTTTGTTTCTTGATATTAATTTCTTTCTTGGTATTACTCATTTTCTCACTTTCTCATCCCTTCTAAATTTTTTTTAACTTCCAAAATAAATTTTCCCATATGTTATTTTCCATTTATTCAATTTTCTGTTCAATGTAACGAGTCGTGTAATTACAAGTTTAACAAATTAATAACATTTTCCCATATGTCATTTTCCATTTATTCAATTTCTTATTCAATGTTAACAAAGCATGCAATTGCAAATTTAAAAAATTTAACGAAAAAATTTATGAAAAATTATTAATGCAATTAATGTAAAAATTGATATGTTAACGAAGCATGTAATTGCAAAATTAACAAATTTAACAAATTTTAAAGAAAAATTAATTTAATTAATGTGGAAATTTGTTATGTTAACGAAGCATACAATTAAAGTAACAATTAAAAGGGGGTTTTTTTTTGTTTCTTGATATTAATTTCTTTCTTGGTATTACTCATTTTCTCACTTTCTCATCCCTTCTAAATTTTTTTTAACTTCCAAAATAAATTTTCCCATATGTTATTTTCCATTTATTCAATTTTCTGTTCAATGTAACGAGTCGTGTAATTACAAGTTTAACAAATTAATAACATTTTCCCATATGTCATTTTCCATTTATTCAATTTCTTATTCAATGTTAACAAAGCATGCAATTGCAAATTTAAAAAATTTAACGAAAAAATTTATGAAAAATTATTAATGCAATTAATGTAAAAATTGATATGTTAACGAAGCATGTAATTGCAAAATTAACAAATTTAACAAATTTAACGAAAAAATTTTTAAGAAAGATTAATGTAATTAGTGTGGAAAATTTATTATATAAAGCCTCAAAGTTCACCCGTCTTTTCATTCCTCAGTCTCAACAACAATTCTAATTCTAATTCTTTAAATAAAAAATCTCAAAAATCTCAAAATGAAGGTTATGAAAATTTCAGTTATTTTATTCTTTATTACCTTATTGCTCGTTACATTCGTCTCTTCAAACCCGATCCCGGGTGATAACGATGACCATGATGACCATGATGACCATCACGATGATCACGATGACCATAACGATCACGGACACGATAACCATAACGATCACGGACACGATAACCATAACGATCACGGACACGATGACCACGATCACGGACACGGACATGGACACGGACACGATGACGATTGCTGATAAGCTTTCAGTAAAAGTTTGTATATCTATATTTTTATTTATATTTGAAACTGTCAAGTTCATGACTAAATTAACCCTTTATTTTTATATAATTATATATATTAGTATACTTACACATCGGATCTTTCTCATTTTGACATCAATTAAAATTGGAAGTAAAATATTATATAATGACAGGTGGTCTAGGTTGAGGGTGCTTTTTGTTTATGATATTTAATTTAATTTAAACAAAAAAATAAAAAAATTGAATTTTTTTAATCATATCTTCTAATATCCTTCTTTTGAAAGATTATGTTTAAGAAATTGCCAATACTTATTAAATACACTCTTTGTACATGTACTTATCCAAATTAAAGAATATAAATTATTGCAATTTCATGATGAATTTGTATACATGCATCAAAAGATTTATATTCTTGATTTTGTCAAATAAAATTTTTGATTAATTATTTAATTTTAGCATTTTATTTATTTGATCCATTCATGCATGAATTTCTCAAATTAATAGTATTTTAATGAATATTAATATGAAAATCTAAAGTTTTGAAGGCTGATACTGTACTGAATATTTAAAAACAGAATATATGCAGAAAATTTCATTTAAGTTTTGAAAATTTGATAAATATTAAATTAATTTTGTAATTTAAAATTATGAAGAGATACAAAATATTTAGTACATTGATACAAAATTTTTACATCAATAATTCTGAAAATGATCATCTAAGTATTAGATATAAATTATGTAGATTTTTATTTTAATAAAAAATAAGGTATTACTTTCTGACACAACTGTACAATCATTTGTAGTTGGCCTCTCTTTGTACCCAATACTGTTTCAATTCTTTATGGAATTGAGTCCACAACCTTCTTAAGAATTGATACATTAAATTTTGATCACTCTTCATCTATAGTTTTTGGAAAATTTTGCTTCTTCCAGATCTTTCTATGGGGATAAGGTCAGGAGAATTACTGGCCAGTCCAATGTTTTAATTTTTTTTTGTTTTAACAATTTTACTGTTTTATTTGTGATTTGGATTGGAGAATTATCCTGTTGAAACACCATATGATTTATTTAATTGTGAGGATACATGACAAATAAATGAAAATTTAATACTGCATAACAAAAATTTCTATTATTCTTATAATTATTTTTGATTAGAATTAATTAACACAATTGATTCCCTCTGATTTTTTTTAAGAAATACAGAGAGTATCATATATTCCCCTTTTTACTATCTTAATTTCTTATGTTATTTTTTTTGTGTAATTATTACATCTAGTTAATAGTTTACAAAAAATGGTTGTAATAATTATATCATCATTTAATGATTAACAGAAAAAAATTTTTAGTTTCAATCCCCTTTTTTCAATTTTTCAAATTTTAAAATCTCTCGAAATCTCTCTCAAATAAATAAGAAATAATAATTAAAATGTTTTCAAGTGAAAAATTTATAAAAAATCTTTCATCGGATAATCATATATTTATTATTGTAGTTCCATATTATGATCACCTTTTAAAAAACTTATTGTATTGACTACCTTTTTTAAACCTATTTTATAACTCCAGTTCATGAAGCAAATAAAAGAAAGGAGAGGGAGGAAATAAAGTTGAGATTAAAAGAGGTGAGAAAATTAAAGGCGAAAGAAGTTAATGAAGAGTGGCTGTGGAGGTGTTGGAAAGAAGACCATGAATATTGTCTGGACATGATTTCAATTACAGAGATTTTGATGAAATTATGAAGTTGCCCTTTCTTGAAGATAGAATTTTCTATCTCGAAAAGTTGCTAAATAATGTAAGTAATATAAAATAATATATATATTTTTTATAATTGTTTATAATAGTAATATAGAATACTTATATTTATGTTTTTATAATATTATAGGAAGTAAGGCTCAAAGATTTAATTAACAAGGAAGATGTGACAGAAAAGGATGTGTTGGAGAGAAAAAAAGTTGAGATATGGAGAAAAATACCATGCCTAAATATAAGGAAAGAAGAACGAGAAGGGTAAGTAGTGAAGATTTGTAAAGAAAGCATTTGTGAAGTTAAGAAAACGTGAAGTTTATTAAGAAGTTGAGAAGTTGAGAAGTTGGAAAGTTGGAAAGTTGGAAAGTTGGAAAGTTGAGAAGTTGTGTCTTGTAAATATTTTTAATGATTGTAAATAAAATTATACATGCCTAATTTACAATGTATATCGTCTCGTTGGTAATAAGTGCGAGAGAAATTTCTTTCTTCAAAAATTTGTTTAGTGACCACAAATCCTTTATCATAACCAGCATTATTTCTACAAACTAACAAATCCTGACCATCTTCACTACCACCTTTACCACCTCCAACTTTAAAACCTTCCTTTCTACTATCTTGATGTTTAAGAATCATATCTAAGGAATATGATTCTAATGATTTATTAAAATCAATAAGTGCTTCCTTATATTTATTTTGTTTTCAATATATGTTTCCATGGATTTCTAGGGAATAATGATCAGTTGATTTGATTTCAAGAGCAGATTTCACATTATTTAAAGCATCTTTATAATATTTTAGCTTACAAAATAATTCACTTTGTGCAATCAAGATAAAAGAATTATTAGGAGCAATTCTAATTGTGTTATCCAAATTCGCAAGTGAGTGATTATATTTTCTCTTCAAGAAATATATATCAGCCCAGATTAATAATGTGTTGACATTTTTATGATCGATCATCAATGCGACTTCCATTTCACCAAGTGCCACATCATAATGATGGCTTCGATGATGGAGGTCCATAGATTATTGTCGAATCATCAAATTTCTTGGATTGATTAAATTCCTTCACGGATATCCTTGAGTGCCAAATTATATTGGCATAAAATGCAATATAATTTGGCACTAATACCAATTGTCACAACATTATTTTGGAGCGATTTGATTGCTTGATTGAAATTTTTGAGTGAATCATTCCATTTTCACATATCTAAAAATATAGTTCTGCTTAATTCATATTGGTAATCATTTTCAGGTTCAAGAATGCACAATTTGTTCAGATCTTCAAGTGCATTCTCTGAATCTATCAACATTTTATAGGATTCACAGTGATTTCTAAGAGCCATTGCATTATTGGGTTGGAATTTTAATAAAATATGTATCAACAAAATATTTATCAATAAAAAATGTTATAATCAAATATTGATGAATGTTATGAAATACCTTATTTAAATCGTTACTGGAATTTTGGAATTCTTTACAATCCAATTTAAGTTCTCAACAAATTTCATAAGCAAAAGCCTTATTGACATTTTTAGACCAAAATTCTTTAGTGATATCCTCATTTGCATCGATAAACTTATTTAATCTTCTATTAATATCTGCTCGATTTAAATAAGCAAATGCATCTGCACAACCCGAATTAATAATCAAATTAAGATCCCAGAGAGCATAATTGTACAGATGAATTTCATAATAACAGAAAACTCTCTATTTTAAGGCTAGATAATTATTTTTATATTGATACAGTTTTCTATTCAAATCTTCTAATGCTTCCATATAAAACTTATTTAATCTATTTATAATTCCACGTAAACACCATGCCATCAATTTATATGGTTTAGCTGTAATTGCACAATTTAAATCATTGAGAGCTTCGTCATATCTCTTTAATTTTCCAAAAGTTTCAGCTCTATTGCACAATATTGAATAGCTTGATGAAAATCTATTGAGATGTTGGGTGCAATATTTTATGACTAGATTTTTATTACTATAATATTTTGCACAGTTAATTTTAAATTTGGACACACAATGACGTAATAAGCTAAAGGGTCTTTAATTTGGGGATTCAAGTGCTAATGATGTTGATGATGACTTTTGTGAAACTTGAGGATGGATAATTGAGGACATTTTTTTCTTTAAATCTTGAATTCAAGTTTTTTCAAGTGATTTGAGAAATTTTTTAGGTTGTTATTCATGTCTATTTTCAGTCTAGAGAAGCAGATAACATTGTGGATAGATGTGCAAAAAAAAGTTTCAAAGAGTTTCAAAGAGAGTTAGGAAATCATAAAAAGTCAAAAAAAAAAGCATAAGTGGAAACAAAATATCCATAAATAATACTTAGAAAAAAAGTGCTAAAAATAGTCAAGACTTATTAAAGTGAACTTTAAATAACCTACTGTTAAATTCTTTTTTCCACAAAACATTTTAAGATTTTAAGCATTTTAAGGGGAAATATGTTTAGACAAGTAATATTATAGGGAAAAGAAGAACAAGATAAGGAATATGATAGAACTGAGATGAGAGAACAAGAAGATGTAAATTAAACAATTTGCATGATTTGCAATCAATAACCGAACTTGTGACTACAACATGACTTGTATCATTCGATTTGAATCTAAATATTGAGGGTGGACGAATTCCACATGGGATGTGAATGGGATTTCAAAATGTTGCGAAGGTCACGGAAGATGACATTGAGATGACAGTGTAACTGGATGAGTGTGTTACCATCTAGATGACAGATTATTCATCTTTGTACAAAGTATTTCATCCTTGTGTGTCATCTTTAAAAATAGAAAAGAACATGTTTAGACGCGACAACACAGGATGAAGGAAAAAAAGTTCGAAAGTGTATAAAATAGACTGGTAATTTAGGATGTGAAAGGAATCAGCTCATTTTTTCAATTTTTATGATTTTTAATTTCTTTTGGCATATTCTGAATAATTACAAAAATCTTTTACTTAATCTGTAATAATAAAATTAATAATCTTTTGGTACGCATTTTATAATAAAAATAAATAATAAAGATAGAAACATATTGTTTTGATTTAGCAGCAGAGATAAGACACGCCAAAGCAGTGATATATTTTTGTTGTTACATCTTTGCAATAAGTTTAAGAGTTTCGATATACACTGTAATAATTTGATACATTTTTATATTTTTATTTTGTGATAATGGTAATATTGGTGAGAAATGGTTAACAGCCTGTAATACCTCTATTACTAATTTTGTAATTTCTNGGATGAGTGTGTTACCATCTAGATGACAGATTATTCATCTTTGTACAAAGTATTTCATCCTTGTGTGTCATCTTTAAAAATAGAAAAGAACATGTTTAGACGCGACAACACAGGATGAAGGAAAAAAAGTTCGAAAGTGTATAAAATAGACTGGTAATTTAGGATGTGAAAGGAATCAGCTCATTTTTTCAATTTTTATGATTTTTAATTTCTTTTGGCATATTCTGAATAATTACAAAAATCTTTTACTTAATCTGTAATAATAAAATTAATAATCTTTTGGTACGCATTTTATAATAAAAATAAATAATAAAGATAGAAACATATTGTTTTGATTTAGCAGCAGAGATAAGACACGCCAAAGCAGTGATATATTTTTGTTGTTACATCTTTGCAATAAGTTTAAGAGTTTCGATATACACTGTAATAATTTGATACATTTTTATATTTTTATTTTGTGATAATGGTAATATTGGTGAGAAATGGTTAACAGCCTGTAATACCTCTATTACTAATTTTGTAATTTCTTGAATAAAGTTACTGATTAAAGTCTGAAGCTAAGATTTGGAAGTTTGCGTAGTGAGCTGTAAAAAGATACTTTTACTCCACTTACTCACGTACCTTCAGATCATGCCAGTGTGTAAAGATATCTGTGGTACTTGACCAGCGTAATCAGGTTGTAGCCTGACTGGGATAGTACAAACCTGCGTAATTAGGTAGAGAAACCTAACAGGGACAGACAAAAGGGGGTGTGACGAGAGTTCGATTTAGTGGGATTGATTGATGTAACTTTACTCTTTGTTCTGGGCAGACCACCACAATATGATCAGCTCAACATAACTGAATTTGAATTTTACACGTATCTGCATTTCCTCCTCATCCAATACTTTACCAAATATAAATAATATTATCATTTACATATTAAATTAAAATTTATGTTTAGATTTAATAAAAAAGATCCATGCGTAATGTTTATATTCATCTAAATTTTGGAAATGAAATGTATCAAGGAGTGGAAATGAGGATAACTTATTAAAATATTAAAATATTTGCAAACTTATAATTCGCATGCAAACTTTTTTATTTAATATATTTAATATACTTAGTCATCAGTTATAATAGTTAAACTCTGACTACAAGAAAAGTGATTATTTAATTATTAATTAACCAATTATACTCATTTATTATGCTCATTCATTATTATACTACTAACTACGATAAGAATTGACATTTGAAAAACAATAATAATAGTTTACACTAAGATTTATACATTTATACAGATTAATAATGATGCAAAGGTCAATTTCTTTAGATTTCGGTAAAAGTATTTATATATTTAATTAATTAGTCTTAGTGCTATTGGTAATATTTCACAATAAGTGAACTTGTAATATAATAATATATCACTACTAAGAATCTTTTTTTCCGAATAAATCAAATGTAATGAAAGATAACGTGTATTTATTTATTAATCACATGAAAAAAAATTTTTTTTATAACTATAACTTTTTTTCTAAGTTTGATATCCAGCCTCGATAATTAATATTATTATTAATTATGAACAAAATTTATTACTCATAAATAAATAAAATATTAAAAAAATGGTAAATTACAAGTTACTACAGCCCATTCAGGAGCTTCAAAAAATTTAAAATTACACTACCTATACAGACAATTTGATTAGGAATGAGACATGAGAGAATTAGGATCAAGTGAAACAAAGTATGGTTATTTTGTATCTGATGGCTTTGACGTTGGGTTGGAATATTGTCAGCACGAATTGTTTGGTAAAGTGAAGAAAAGAGTAATTGCGAATTTCATTTTTGCAATTGAATTTATAAAATTTTATGAGTACTTATGTTATTTTTTTTGTGAAAATGATTTATTTTTTTATGATTTTATTTTACATTTTTTATGAAGATGATTTTGTTGTTTTTTGTTTTTTTGTCAAGGGAAAAAAAGAATGATTCATAAAAATTTTTTTAAATATAATCGATAAAACAACTTTAGTAATGTTTAAATTGAATAATAAATTTTTAATTTGATTTTAAGGAATAATTTGAAAACGCACTCAAGAAAATATTTAGAGAATAGCGTGAATTTAAATTTAGTATCAAATTTAACACAAACAAATGAACATCTAGTTATCATTTAAAGCTTAAAAACAAAATTGTTAACCAATGGAAAAGGTTTGTTGCATGTGATCTGATTTGAATTAGGTAATTATCAATTATTTATTTATACTTCATAACAAAAGAATATGAAGAAAATTTTTTCATGAAGTTGTCTTAATTTTATATTTAATATTATGATGAAATTAATAATTTAGTTTATATTTTTCTGTTTTTGTGAATTTATGTGTATGATAATTGAATTTTCAATATCATTTAATTTATGATTTGTTATATATTTTTAGTATTAAGATATTAAATTAGTATATTGGAATAAGTTTATTTTAGCAGTAGATAACAAATTTTATGAAACTTCAAAATTGCATAAATTATTTTTAAACAAATAAACTTATTAATTAATCTATGCATATTGAATATAGAAAAAATATAAAGTATAAAGAAATTAAATTGAGAGAAAAATATAAAGAAAATATAAGATATAAGAAATAATGAAAAATTTTTTAACGATTAGTAATTGTAACAAGAATTTAAAGAGATATATTTAATATATTCCGGAAATAAAATTTTTTTTAATCTAATGGAGCAATGCTCCAATAAGCTTTATTAATAAATTTATAACTATAAAAGTATGCATTAAAATCTATCATAAAAATAAAATTAGTAATATTATCCCTCTTTTTATCCTTTCTATTTTTCCTTCCCTATTTTTAATTTCTTTTATATCTATTGTATTCTTTTTTTTGCTTTTTTCTTTCGTTAATTATAGTTTCCCGGGTATACTTCATTTCTCAATTTTATTTGTGATACCATTGTTTCCCATTCTATTACCTGACAATATATTTCTATCCATATATTTTTAAATTGAAAATATTCATTGTTTCTATCAAAATTCCGAGACTTTATCTTAAGTATCAATGGAATAAATTCTTTCATTACCTCAAATATAGTACAGTTCGGACCATATTGAAAGTGACTGGGGTCAAGGCACTCCCAATATTTTAGTGTTTCTATAGAATTGAGAGTTTTTTTTATTGTATTTTCTTCTATATTTTTCAGTTAAAATCTTTCACAAATTTTGTTCACTGGATCAACTTCCCTCCCCTTATGCATGTTGTGTTTTCCCCAAAGGAATTACATAAAGCACATCTGGCTTTTATATTCAGTGTAGATGTCTTTGAGCCATAGTAGGGAGTTCTTTATTCAGTAGAAAACAAAACTATTTTTAGATTTCTCTGCACAATTAGTATAATTTACTTGATTGTAAGGTTTTAAATTCTATGTCACATCCCATTATCTCTTAAACCCTTGTTATGCAATTAAAATTTTCTTATGGGTAATTAGTTGCAACTAGTTGCAACTATTTTTCATTTCAGTTTGAAAATTTCCAATAATGTTCCAATTAAAACCTTTTCCCGTGAGATGCCTTTATAAATTGATCACCGCTATCCAAAAATTTTATTAATTATTGCTGCTGACGGATTAAGGATTTTTTATTTAAATTTTCTCTTAGATTTCTAAAAAGGATTTATCAGTTTATAAGTAATTCTGAAAATGTTGTAATCGAATTCTCATTTTTATTCAATATATTTGTAAAACTGAACTGTTATAATAGTCAGTCTTCGATGTTTAAGAAAGAACAAATTGATAGCTGTTTAAGCCCGCTTTGTAAATTCATTTTATTGCAAAAGTTTTCGGATAACAATGTATCATTAACTTGATTAATTATATAACTCTTTTCCAACATAAGATCTTACATATATTTAGCTTTCTCTTCCATTAAAGTTTTCTTATAAACTTTTTCCATAGATGAAACCCATATACTCAGGATTCTCGCGTGTTCATTTTTCATTTTTGAAACTATATTTTCCCATAGGGTTTTCTTTATCATTTTCCTCGTTATATTTAGCATTCAAACAGATCAGATGTGATTTTTCTACATTAAATTGAAACTGTTATTTTGAAAAATTTTCTACTGTATTCAATTAATTATTTAATGGGAACATAATTAATAATAATAGAACAAAATAATTAAATAGATAACATTTGTAGTTAATTATTAACTATTTTTATTTGAAATGAAAATCACAACGAAATCCATTGATAATATCGTGATTTTAATTAAAATTTACTATTCTAGAATAAATTAAATATTAAAAATTTTTTTTTGAGTTTAAATGACATCATTGAAAATAAAAAAATAAAAGCATTAAAATGTAAATATAATATATACTGTAATTATCCACCATAATGTATATAAATTAAATTATTTTGCAACAAATAGAAATTATTTTAAATAGCCCTTAAAATTAACTTTGTATTTGTTAATTCGTAAATAAGTTTTAATTCGATGATATTTAAAGTTATCCAAAGTAAAATCATTTATATTATATAATTTATAAATATATAAATATATTTATTATATAGAAATATCAAACCTATGATGTTATATTTAAAATCACAATAATCTGAGTTTACATTGCCTATTGATGATAAAGCTTGTTTTGCATAAAGACAAGAAATGGCATCATAATACCAAATAAATTTTCCAAAATTCATCTGAATGCCAAAAGGTAATTTAGTCAATTCAAACACGAAAATTATAATACTCAAGATAAGATTGATAATGATCAAAAAATATTCAGCATCCTCTTGTGAAAACTCTAATGGAAAAAACTTATATTGACCTTCTTATGTTGCATCTTTTCACATTAGCTCTCGTGATAATTCTATAATAATGCTAATATTTTAAATAAAATCTAGCGATAAAAGAGTCACCAGAACCTATTTTAAGTAATATCAATAATAAAGTTGAGGAGCCAAAAAGATGAAATCATTCACTCGGCTAGTTACGGAACTAATAATATACAACCATCACAATCCTCACCTCAACTCAGCCTCCTTGATATTTCTGAACGGAAGTTAAGATTACTGCAATAGTTTTAATAATAAAAAACACTTCTGGTCTAAAAAAGTTAAAGCAATTAAAATTAAAAAATTACATTAAAAGAATTAATTCGAAAGTTTCTGATAGAAGGATTGCATGACTTCTGCCACAAAAGAAATTGTAATATCGAAAGATAGATATCTTGTGGTAAAAAAAATAATTTATTTTATTCATTATTAGAATTAATTGATTATTTAATAAATTCAATTTCAGAATCTTTACAATATGCCTCGAAATAATATTCAATCATTTTTTCAATAAAAAATAAATAATTATTGATTCAAATCAAAAGCAATTAATATATTTTATTAAATAAAGTTTATATAAAAACTAATAATTCTGGTTTTTGGATAATAAATGTAAATTGTTTAAATGGTTTAAAATGAAATTGTGAAAATTTTTAATTCGTTGGTTCATTATTGTAACTTTCACAATTTGTTTAATTTATAATTATTTCTTGTCTTTATTACAATCTTTGAAAAAATTACATTTCATTTCTTAAATCATCTTAGGGAAAAAAATTAAAATATTAATAGTTTATTAGACCGATTATAATCAAAAAAGAAAGATCAAATATTATTTACAAACGTAATAACTAAAATGATTAAAATTGTTCTAATGAAAAAACTAATAATAGTTCCGTAATAATTTTCGATAGAGATTAATTTTGGATTAAATAGAGTACATTTTTTTTCACTGATTACTAATTGGATAATTCTTCACATTCACATTATTTAGTAATTATGTATTAAATAATGAACTGGTTATTATTGCACAATTGAACAAATAAATTTGAGTAACCAATCTATTGTTGCTTCAATTAGTTATAAATTAATTTATCCTAGAATTTATTTTGGATATTAGAATATTAATTAGTGATAATTATATGATTAGGTATCTAATAATAATGTTACATATGAGTGTGTATTATATAATTGAATTTAAAGCTTGCTATCCTTTGGACTAATTATTATGTTTCTTATACTCATAACATTGGAATTAAAATTATAGACAGAATAATATAATTTTCATGATTAGATAATCACGATGGTATCTATTAATTAAATCTTGTATCAAATTAATTGTTTATTTGAATTATATAAATCTTCGAGTATTTAAATACAATCATAATCTGTTGAATAGAAGATATTTAATTACAACCGGTCACGTTTTTGTATAATTATTTTAATCTGATATTTTGTTAATAATAATGTGATAATAACGATTAAAATTTTAATAATACTGTGGTGGTCTGCCCAGAACAAGGAGTAAAGTTACGTCAATCAGTCCCACTAAATCAAACTCTCGTCACACCCCTTTTCGTACTAACTCAATGTACTCTTGTACGCAATATTTCATAACGCCCACTATCCGCCAGTAGGATCAAGCAGTCACTTGCCTACTCGCAACGAATAGATATATAAAATAAACTCTTAAAACAGTACACACAGGTGCGATCTGAAGGTACGTGAGTAAGTGGAGTAAAAGTATCTTTTTACAGCTCACTACGCAAACTTCCGAATCTTAGCTTCAGACTTTATTCAGTAACTTTATTCAAGAAATTACAAAATTAGTAATAGAGGTATTACGGGCTGTTAACCGTTTCTCACCAATATTACCGTTATCACGAAATAAAAATATTAAAACGTATCAAATTATTACGGTGTATATCGAAACTTTTAAACTTATTGCAAAGATGTAATAACAAAAATATATCACTGCTTTGGCGTGTCNAATGTACTCTTGTACGCAATATTTCATAACGCCCACTATCCGCCAGTAGGATCAAGCAGTCACTTGCCTACTCGCAACGAATAGATATATAAAATAAACTCTTAAAACAGTACACACAGGTGCGATCTGAAGGTACGTGAGTAAGTGGAGTAAAAGTATCTTTTTACAGCTCACTACGCAAACTTCCGAATCTTAGCTTCAGACTTTATTCAGTAACTTTATTCAAGAAATTACAAAATTAGTAATAGAGGTATTACGGGCTGTTAACCGTTTCTCACCAATATTACCGTTATCACGAAATAAAAATATTAAAACGTATCAAATTATTACGGTGTATATCGAAACTTTTAAACTTATTGCAAAGATGTAATAACAAAAATATATCACTGCTTTGGCGTGTCTTACCTCTGCTGCTAAATCAAAACAATATGTTTCTATCTTTATTATTTATTTTTATTATAAAAATGCGTACCAAAAGATTATTAATTTTATTATTACAGATTAAGTAAAAGATTTTCGTAATTATTTGGAATATGCCAAAAGAAATTAAAATCATAAAATTGTAAAAAATGAGCCGATCCTTTTCACATCCTAAATTATCAGTCTATTTTATACACTTTCGAACTTGTTTTCCTTCATCCTGTGTTGTCACTATACTTGCACGCAAAATTATTTTGGGGCCCCGAAATTGCAATTTCAGGGAAAAAAGTCGAAATAGTTTTTCATATAAGACGAAATTATTTTACTTAAAACCCGAAATTTTTTGACTATCCAGATTTATTCTTTGACTGAAGATACACATAACTGGGTATTTTTTTTACTTCTATATATAGAATAGATTCCGCATAAATCTCAAAAAGTCGAAATACCTCAAAAATCCAAAATCAATTTTGGGAACATGTATAGTTGTCACATCTAAACACGTTCTTTTTCTATTTTTAAAGATGACACACAAGGATGAAATACTTCATACAAAGATGAATAATCTGTCATCTAAATGGTAACACACTCATCCGGTTACACTGTCATCTCAATGTCACCTCCCGTGACCTTCGCAACATTTCGAAATCCCGTGCACATCCCATGTGGAATTCGTGCACCCTCAATACCATCATCATCATATATAGTAATTAGAATTAATGATATGTCGATTAAAGATAATATAATAATTATATGATCATATATTAAAACAGTTAATTAATTAATTAAATAATAAGTTGATTATGACTTATTTTGAACAAATGAGTAAGATGGATAAATGGAAAATGTCACAAAAATATATATTTGTTGTTTTCATAAATGAATAGTTAACTTCAAATCTATTAAATTATAATAATTAACTGATACTCGATTTTATATTTTCCAAACAAACATGAATTATAATAGTTATCATATCTTGATTTATTCTATTATTATTATTTGTTATTGTTTTTTTTTTTAAAAATATTTTGTTAATTATATTACCCACTCTAAAATTAATAGGAAAATAGGGAAAATTAGTGAACGGGAAATCTTTATACTCTAAATAATTTTAGACAAGCAATTATCAAACAAATTTCAATAATCAGGTCTTTTCTCAGCGGTTATTCTTAGGCTTCAGTAGTCAGGTGTTTTAAGTAAGTTATGAAGCAATGATTTTTTATTACTATTATTAAGAGAATAGTTAGAAATATATACATCAGAAATTTTATATTAAAAAACTCACATTATTATCAACATATGTATTTTCAAAATGATGTTATTTTTGAGTTCAGTCTTCAGTTTTGCACTGTTTAAATGGTTAGATTTATCAACCTGTTTGTGAGACAGTAATTTTGATGCTGTGAATGGCTCTTAGAGCTTTTCTGTCATCTTTTATTTTTCAATCGTTTTTATGATATGAGAATACTTTTAATTATACTTTAATCTAAATAACAATAAATATATTTGATAATGTTAGTAATAATAATTAATAATGATACAATAAATGTTATAAAAAACAGAAATCATTATTATTAGAAGAAAGTTTATGCAAATTAAATTATTCCTTGTGTTATAATTCACCCTGGAAATTTATTAAAGAATTTAATAAAAAATTTGTCCGGATACTTTTGGAGTGAGTGTATGAATTAGACATTATTATAACAGTTTATTATTTTATTAAACTGAATATTATTATTTTTTGTTTTGTGTGAATAAGATAATCGATGTCTGATGAATATTATGAACAATGTTTCCAATGTTTTATAGTTCACTAAATTAACTTTAAATATTTTAAAAATTATTTACTTTTGAATAATTTGAAAAATGGGAAAATTGATATATTTATTTATTTTAAATATAAACAAGTAGTCAATTAAATATAAAACAAAAAAATAGGTTACTAGTGTTTTTATGATGACAAGAACAAATTTATGAATCATCTGATTTCATTAAAAGATTTAAAAATAAATATTTTATTTGTTGATGGAAAAGAAACTTTTTTCAAAAACAATATAAATAATTTATTTTTTTTTACTTCTTAACCTTGCCTTGCTTCTTGTTATAAATGCATTCTAAATATCATTTCATCTCAAAAATTTAATTATTATTTACGAAGAATATAAATTGTTTAATATTTTCACATTGTTCTAATACAAATTGGTCTACATTTGAATTTATTTGCTCTCACTTTTTTACTTTCATCTGTTTCTAGTTCCTAAAGGATTTCTCTCAGAGATCAACTAAATCGAATAAATCAGTTAATATCTTATAATTTATTTGTTTGTTAATAAAATATAAATAAATTTAAATTAATTCGTGTTCCTTGATAGAAGTAAACTGATAAAGTCGAAAAGTGAAATCTGCATTTGCCTTATGAACTATCAAGGAAAGGACATTTTTTATTTTTACAAATTTGAATTTAGGTTCATAAGATTGATGTTTCAATGCTTATGACCTTGTGTAATTATTTAAAAATTTATTTAATCAGGATTTATTTATAATGGTTTCCCCGGGATTTTACTAATTAATATGATTACTTCTATCACAGATCACAAATTTAAATATAAAAATAATTCAAATTATTTTATCAATCAAGCTTCCTAAATTCTGACACACATAGAATGAACTTATGAATTTACACATGATTCCAAGTGTCAAAATCAAGTATGTAATATGTTGTTTAAAAATGATTTAACCCTATTGAATAATCGATCATATTGAAATTTAAATAATTAAATTGATAATCCAAAATAACTAATTTTCTAAATTTCACCAATTCAACTCCCAGCAAATGCTATATATTTGGTTTGTTTAATAAAAGAACAATATTTATTTATCAATGATTGAGTGCCATCTTCATAGAGATTATTATGAAATATGATTATCATAATATAGATTTTACCCTATTATTATTCCTTTTTCAGTGAAGTCACGGCACAAAATACTTTCACCCAATTGGTGAGTATTGGTAAGTTCTTAAGTTCAATCACTTGCCAACAATACTCTTTTTTGGAAAGATTTTCATGACCCGAAATGGAAAAAAAAGGTCAAGAATTTATACATATGGGCCGATTGGTTTGATTTATTATTAGGGAAATGTGATTAATAAGAGGATAAACATGATTTCACGTGATTCTATGTGATTATTTGGTAAAATAATCATGTGTTTATAAAATCTCTGATCCTCGATTGGATGATCATAAGAAACGAAACTTTTTTTATACGTTTACTATATTACTTTGTTTAGTTTTTCTCATGAGTTTCTCATGAGTTTTAATAACTTAAAACAGTAATATAGAAATTCATGAATAAATTGTGAATTATTTTATAGAATTTATTTATACAAGTCAAAAAATAAAAAATTATATATATTAAATCATGTCTTATTTTATACCATCTCCTTTATCAAATCGTACTTCTGTTCCTTCTTTACAAACCTCTCAATTTACCTTTAAAACACCTTTAAATTCAAATAATTATGCAGTTTCTAATACACGATCATCTAAAAAATCTAAAGTATCAATTCAAAAAGAAATTAATATAACCGATTTGGAAGAAAATAATACTGAAAAATTTGAGGAAGATAATTATCCTAAAGTTAATGTAACACGTTATAAGGGGAAACGAGCATATTATTATCAATATAATATTTTGGATTTAGGAAGCTATCCAACAAATGTTCGACGTACACAAAGAAGTAGATATCGTATTCCAAATGGTTACTGGGTTCAAGTTTATATTTATGAACGAGACGTTGTATGTTCAATCAATTATGAATATAATGGAAAGGTGACATTTCATGTGACTTGGGAGGAAAAAAATGGAAAAAAATATTATGTAAATAGTTTGAAATCGGCTAGCGATGCTGCAAAACAATTTGTTGAGGTTGTATTTATTCTATAATATAATAAAATATTTTATTTATAATTATTAATAAAAATTGTTTTAAATAGAAAATAACAAATACAAAAGGTTCTACTTTATCTGGTATTATTTTATTTGGTCTAGATTTGACATGTCTCGAATTACGTCGTGAAAATAAAGAAAATTTAGTATCAGAAATTAATTCACGAAAAAAACCATTTTCGAATCTTAAATCCAACTCACAAAAAAACAAACGGTTAAAAAACTTGGCATCTGATATTTATTCAAACTCAAAAGATTTATTTAACTCTCATAATTTTTCTAATATTAGTTTAGATAGCTTGAGATTTAATATTCAAGATCAATTTATTAAAATTAATTTTTCAAATTTCAATAATGAATTAAAATCAGATATTTATCTAGATTCTATTTTGTGTGCCTGTGATGAGAGTTTAATTTCACGAAATGGTTATAGACAATTGGCAGCTGTTCAACCTTCCTTAGAAAGAGAATATCGTATAGCTGCACAAAAAAAAAAAATAAATAAAATTATGGAAAATAAAATTCCAATTAAAAATTTTCATATTAATTCAACAAATTCAACAAATGAATTTTCAACAATTTTAAAAGAAAATAATTTAAATACATTTTTGGATGAAAATGAAGAAGTTTTTATTAATAGTGATCAAATAGGAAATGGATCAGTAAGATCTTTAATTGGATTATTAATTACATTAATTCCCGATTTAACAGAAGGTGATAATCCTATATTACAAAATAATGACATAATTAAAATTAAACTGGGTGGAGATGGACGACAGGTAGGACGGTACAATCATCATGTAATGCTGACGGCATGTATTTTAAATGAAAAAAATAAAGTACTTAGTCCGAAGCATCAATATTGGCAAGTAATATATTTATTTTTTTTTTAAAAAAAAAAATATTAACTAATTTGCAAATAATATATTTATAGTATTTGCCTTTATCCTGGAACTGAAAACCATGAATCATTAACTATTGCTCATAAACAAATTATTGAAGAACTAACAATTTTACATAATAATGGTTTTAAAGATAATAATAATATTCATTGGAAAGTAGAATTTTGGTTCACTGCTGATTGGAAATATATGGCATTAATTCTTGGAATTAATGGACCTACTTCAAATTATTTTTGTTTATGGTGTGAATGTCATAAAAATGAACGATGGGATATGAATAAAAATTGGTTAAATGTGAAAAATACTAAAGGTATTTATTTAATATTTATTTAATTTAATTTTTTAAAATAATTTTAATTTATTAATTATTTATTTTAGGCAAAATTCGTACAAGTCTATTACCATTTTTAACTATCAAATATTGTGTTCCCGATGAACTTCATTTAATGCTTAGAATTGTAGATGTATTGCTTGAACTTTTCTTCATGGAATTAATGCGTGATCCATTGGCTTTTGATAAAATACAATTACATGAAACCATGTCAACTCGAGAAAAAATAGAATTTAAGATGTATGAAATCGGTGTAACTAGTTTTAAATTTATTCCACCTGAAAAAAAAACAAAATGTGCTAAATGGAACTGGTGTACATTAATGGGACCTTCTAAATTAAAAATTATTGAAAAATTTCCACTTTCTACATTTAATTTATTAATGGTCAAAGAGGAAAAGACATCGAAAAACTTTGGAGAGACTTCTATAATTTATATTGTACAATAAAAAGTGTGAATTTAACTACTGAAAGCATTGCACAATTTTCATATGATGCACGTAGATGGGTTCAAGAATTTGCAAGACCATTAAAAAAAATGACAAATGGTCAAATAATACAAGAAGGTTTATATCAAAGAACAGATGTCAGTCCATATATGCATGTATTTGCATTTCATGTACCATTATTTATGCGGGAATTACATCAACAAAATTTATATTTAAAATGGTTTACAACATCAAGTGTTGAAAAAAAGAATCACGAACATGTAAGTAAATTAAAAATTATTTTTATTTAATTATTTTTATTTGATTAATATTTTTTATTTAAAATATCTTAGGTTCGTTTGTTTTTTGGAAGAACAACAATGGATGGAGGAATTGAAAAAAATAAACAATCCGCTACTTATCAAATTTGTAATTTTGAGAATCGACAAATATATTTTAGAATTAATAAAACACCTACTACATATTCTGAAAAGGTGTTAACTATATCTGATAAAGTTGATAATTAGTTTATATTAATTAGATCGAACTCAAATTTAAAATATTAATTAATAAAGAATTAATAAAAATTATTTGTTATAATTTTTTTTAATGTATTCTATTATATTTTATTGAATATTGAAAATATATAATATTAAATATTTATTATTTCAACTGTTTCTCGCCGCACCTCTAAAATACATTCTAAAATCCCACATGGTACATAAAAAGATTTTTCATTCTCTACTTTAGTAACTATTTTTTCTCGCCAGGTAAATATAATTTCCTTTTCATGATATATACTATTGCTATCCCTTTCTTCAACAAGTACAAATGATTCACTTCCTAATTTATTTTGCTTTTTTCCCCATACCTCGCATCTAAATATAGTTCCTATTCGCTTATATCCACTTTCCCCTTTAAAGATACAATAATACTTTCGTATAGATGGTCTATAAGAAAAACCTGATTCGTTTGAAAAAAGAAAGTAAAATAGACCTTCTGGAAATTTCCATTGGAATTTTTTTATGCCTTCGGTTGTTCGATGGAAGCCTAACTTGGAGTCAACGTCCTGGAGAAATGATGCCCGAAAATGATTTACAATATCCTCGGGAATATATGAAAAATATTGATAGTGTGGAACTATACGATTTTCATTGTGCTTTTTTTTTTCATGTGAGCTTAAAGAAGATTTTGATAAATACGAACAGTTACAAAGGTAACATGGAAATGGCTTATCATAAGATGTGCGAGACGGCATTTTTATTTACATTAATTTATTGTGTCGTGTACGTGTATTATTTTTATTTGACAATGTTTATTCCGTTATATATGTTGTACAAAACTGATTGATCGACATTATTCAATAATCACATCACATCATAGAAATTGGCCCATATGATACATGGTACATGGTACATGGTACATGATACATGATAAGAAGAATAACCTCCACCACCACCCACCCGAAGAATAGCGGGTGTTTATATAATTTCTGAAATTTTTAAAAATAGTAAAAAAAAATTATTTTTTTACTATCATGTATTGAAAATAGTAAATAATTAATTTTTTTTACTATTTTTATTGCTTAAAAATTAATATAAGCGATTTTTTATAAAAATAAAAAATAAATTTACTATTTTCAATAAGTGATAGTAAAAAAATAATTTTTTTACTATTAATAAATTTATTTTTATAAAAAATTTAAAAATAGTAAAAAAAAATTATTTTTTTACTATCACATATTGAAAATAGTAAATAATTAATTTTTTTTATTATTTTTATCACTTAAAAATAAATATAAGTGATTTTTTATAAAAATAAAAAAATTAAATTTACTATTTTCAATAAATGATAGTAAAAAAATAATTTTTTTTTACTATTTTTAAATTTTTTATAAAAATAAATTTATTAATAGTAAAAAAAAA
>PQFF01000087.1:14713-86666 GCA_003547095.1 Diversispora epigaea | reverse complement strand
CTGTAATATAATTTATATTGATTAGTTTATTATTGATTAGAGAATTGAATTGTTAGATAATATTAAAACATTGATTTCAATAATTATAAAATTAAATACTCACTTGCTGTGATATAATTTATATTGATTAGTTTATTATTGATTAGAGAATTGAATCGTTATAATATTAAAACGTTGATTTCAATAATCATAAAATTAAATACTCACTCGCTGTAATATTGATAATTTACTAGCAATAAATTATAATTTTAAAAATAACGTTTAACGTAAAAATATGCATACTCTTCGGATTCTTTCAATCCTTCTGTTTCTCCTATTTCTTCCATTTCTTCGGTTTTTCTTGTTTCTTTCATTTCTCCGAATTCTGTAATTTCTTTATCTTCTTCCATTCCTTCTCTTTAATTTCTTTAAAATCTAAAAAAAAAACATTCCATTTTGTACTACAATAATATGATTACAGAGATTCCCTTTTTGAACGTACATATTTTTTTCGAGTTGTACAAATACAAGATGCGATCGGCGATTTAAAAAAATTTCCCTTTGAAATCAAAATTGCCAACGCAAAACAAAATCTAAATATATTTCTTTGAAGTCAACAAACTAACCTTCAAGAGTGTTGATCCGTATATAGGTTAGGTGCCTTAAAAGAATTTCTTTATAAATTATATTATAATATTATTAATGGATAATTTATTGTATTTAAAAAGAAAGAAAAAGAATTAAAGGAAACAAATCCCTCAATTATATTATGGCAGCATTTGTGAATTGTTCAAAAGAGAGCTCATTAAAAAATTTCAAAATTTATTTATAAGTCGAAATTATAAAATATCAGTATCATTAATTTTTAGCATTATTTGTTTTTAGTATTTTAATAAATATTGAATCGCTTTTATCAATATAAAATTATTTATTCGGCATCACATTGAATAATAATAACTATTGTTGTTGTTGCTCCATTATTAGAATTTTTATTATTCTTCCATCTTCGTTACAATATGCTTATCCAGTTAAAATAGCTTTTAAACTTCAAACAAATATTTTAATGTTAAAATCTTCAAAACTCATGCTAAACATATTGTTATTATTGTTATGATAAAATTCACAAAATAAAAAAATAGAAAAAATCCCTACGCCTATATAATATTTGGTATGTCTTCCATTATACTAAATATTAAATTAAGATTTCGACGAAAATATTCTTTTTTTGATGTCTCAAAATAAATTAATTAATTAAAAAAAGTATAAAATAGAAATAAATGCAAATTTGGTCGAGTATTTAACGCTCCATCTATCATTCTCGTCCACAAAATTATTATATTACGTTTCATTATATAATATAATACCTAAATTATTTTATCTTGAGAAAATGGCCGAAAATGCCAATTCTAATTTTAAGAACCAAAGTTCGATTTTCTCTCCTTTATTCAATATTCAATATGTAGAGATTATATCATCAGATAATCTTAAATTAATGATCCGCACTTAACTCACGTATTATGAATTAATGATTTTCAAAGTTAATTTATTTACCTTTTTGTATTCATCTTTTATTTTCAAATAAATAAATGAATTATTATATAGTCTGAATTAATGAAAATTATTTATTTATTTTTTTTTTTAAAATAAAAGTATGAATTTGTAATTGAATAATATTCATGAAAATTTATAATTTTTTAAAGAAAATTTCCGTTTGAATATTTTCATCAATAAAATAATGTATAACATTTATTGCAAATCTAAAAATCAAAAAAAAAGAAATTTTAGTTATTTTTTTCGCTTTTTATTTAATACTTATGATATTGAAATTTATATTTATAAAAAATATAAATTTCGTCAAGCACTGCCTAATTAAATTGATGTTGATATATTTCAAAATCTTTACTTCACTTACAAACGGAATAATACTTTAGATTTTTATTTATGCATTTATTTATTTGTTTAAGTTTATACAATAAAAAATAATAAAATTAAAATAGTTTCTCCTAAAGTAGCTAATTTATATTCTACTTTTTTTCTTTTTTTATGTAATGTTCCTTTTCCTTGATTTTTAATAAAAATAGTGATGTTTTTTCTGATAATAGTTTTAATGATGATGGTTTATAAGGATATTCTTTTGATCTTTGAAATGTATCTTTCAGTTCATTATGATTTCATTCATCTGTAAAATTTTTAAATTTATAAAATATTTTTATATAAATAAAAATAAATAAAATAATTGGCATACCAATTAAATAAGCTTGTTTTATAATATCATCTGTACCACTATTTGTAGATGTATGTGCATGAACTCTTTCCAACGATCATTTTACCAAAAAATTTGTTAAAAATATTTTACTAAATAATCCAGTTAATAAAGTTTTACTTATAATCAGTTTATTAAAGTTCATATTATGGCATGGTTACCAGGCTCACGATCAAAAAAAGAAGATGAAGGTTATATTTTTATAGGCGCAAAAGTTCTTGAACTTAACAAGAAAAATGAAATTGATGTTGACTTATATTTAAGGAAAGTCAATGGAGGAAATGTTGTTATTGTTAAGGAACAAACAAAGAATGTAATAGATTTGCCAAGAATGAAAACTTTTCCTGAATTTATTATATTGAAATTTTTTTAGTGTCATTACTTATAAAAAAAGGAATGATATATTCATTGTGCGCTTGGAATTTGAAATTATTATTTTTTAACTACAATCTTAAATACTTCATAATCTACGATAGAAAATCCTTCAGCAGTTTTCGAATGCATTTTTTATAATTATAAGTAAAACACCAACATTTTTTATCTTTAGTAAAATCAGAAACCTTTGATTCCAATGAAAATCCACATTCACTATCACCAAAACATGAACCACAAGTATTTAACTATGATATTCTAGAGCATAACATTTATTTTTAACTCTGCTGAAAATTGAATTTCGAATATTTCTATTTTTTAATGAAAATATAAAGCTATCATTTGCTTCCATATAAAAATTTTCAGTCTTTGTATTATCTCAAGTTAATGGATTATAACCTCCAAATATTTCCTCACTTCCTCGAAGAATTAATTGAAGTTTTGTGGTACATTTGCAAAGAATAAATAATTGATTTGCGATCAATCCATAATGAAATTTCTGCTACTTGTTTTTCGTTGATTATGGTTGAGATTGGTTCATTTATTCTTTGATATAATTCAGGATTTGAAATAATTCTTGCTGGTTAAACAAGGGATTTAACTGGTTGATTTGAAAATATGAGTTGTTGATTTAAATCATCCCAATAATTTCTCTATACGGCTTTAATTTCTCCCTCACATCTTTTGAGGAAATATGAAAATAACGAATCAATGGTAAACATTGTTGTAGAGTTATTTTTAAATTCTTGAAATTTTCTTTGGACCATTTTTCAAAATTTGTAGGCAATGTAGATTTTTGCGCAATTCCCCATTCAATAACATAATAACAAATTTTAATCTCTGCTAATTGTAGTTTATCCTTTTCCAAAATAGAAATTAATGCTGTTTCTTGAAGCGAAGTGATATCTTCAGATTCAAAAATTAAATTTGGATGTTTAGTAATAATATCATTGTAAAATTGCTTCAGACCTTTGAATTCATTACATTTATTACTATCAAAGATTGAGTTATACGAGAGAAATGAGTTCTTGACCAAGAAGCTTTAGATTCAACAAGATATAATCTGATTCCTTTATTGTAAGAATAACAAACATGTGATCTTAATTTAGATCAGAGTGATAACATTGTATTGATGCCTTTCTTTTATTTAACAACATTAAGAATGATTCTAAAAAGTATATTTAAGCCCAAATTTTTTGATCAAGGATAATGAGTGATGATGAATAACTGATCAATGTTTTAAAATAAATAAATAAAAAAGGTTATTAAATAGTTTCATTATTTTTTTGGCTAGTCTTGTGGTAGAGATGAATTATTTTTTTTCAACGTGATGTTTTTAGATTTATATATATTTACATAATAATTTTTTATAATTATATTAGCAATAATAAACAATTAAAAATTTATTATTTTATCGTTCTTATCACTCTACAATTTGTAATTCTTCAATTATTCTAACTTATCTTGGGGTGTAAAATTCCATAATTCGAAAATAGTATATAACTTCACAAACCCATGATTATTGTTATAAATGAAGTTAATGAAAATAAGAAGGCTACAGGCCTTCTATTTCATTAAAATTTTCCATTTCTAACAAGAATTAAGAAAAAGTGGATCATTTACATAGATTAATTTTGGGGTTTTTGTGAAATAATAAACACAAAATCGTGATTTTTTAAAAGAGATAAACAACAACAAAGTTGCAAAATGAAAACAAACAAAATAATATTTATATAAAAAATATGTAAATAAACAATGTGACATGGAATTAAACTTTTTTATTCATGTTTAATCACATGAAAATATTATATTACAACAAAATTTATAGCTAAAACAGAAATAATGGATTAATGGAATAGATAAAGTGTTATTCAATACACCTAAATCTAAATCAAAACTGATGGGGTCATTACAACCCCATTGGCTTGATCCATTAACTTAGAACCAACTTGAAACTCTCAAGTTAAACCGGTTTGGTCCAGCTTGGCTTAGTTCGGACTTAATGACACTACATGAGTTGTGTTTTTAATACATAAATATTTAAGTTATTAAAAAAAATTATGGATATAAATAAAATGAAAAGTAATATTGAGGGTGCACGAATTCCACATGGAATGTGCACGGGATTCCGAAGTGTTGCGAAGGTCACGGGAGATGACAGTGAGATGACGGTGTAACCGGATGAGTGTGTTACCATCTAGATGACAGATTATTCATCTTCATACGAAGTATTTCATCCTTGTGTGTCATCTTTAAAAATAGAAAAGAACGTGTTTAGATGCAACAACACAGAATGAAGGAAAACAAGTGCGAAAGTGTATAAAATAGACTGGTAATTTAGGATGTGAAAAGGATCAGCTCATTTTTACAATTTTATGATTTTAATTTCTTTTGGCATATTCCAAATAATTACGAAAATCTTTTACTTAATCTGTAATAATAAAATAATAAATAATCTTTTGGTACGCATTTTATAATAAAAATAAATAATAAAGATAGAAACATATTGTTTCGATTTAGCAGCAGAGATAAGACACGCCAAAGCAGTGATATATTTTTGTTGTTACATCTTTGCAATAAGTTTAAAAGTTTCGATATACACCGTAATAATTTGATACGTTTTTAAATATTTTATTTCGTGATAACGGTAATATCGGTGAGAAACGGTTAACAGCCCGTAATACCTCTATTACTAATTTTGTAATTTCTCGAATAAAGTTACTGAATAAAGTCTGAAGCTAAGATNTCATACGAAGTATTTCATCCTTGTGTGTCATCTTTAAAAATAGAAAAGAACGTGTTTAGATGCAACAACACAGAATGAAGGAAAACAAGTGCGAAAGTGTATAAAATAGACTGGTAATTTAGGATGTGAAAAGGATCAGCTCATTTTTACAATTTTATGATTTTAATTTCTTTTGGCATATTCCAAATAATTACGAAAATCTTTTACTTAATCTGTAATAATAAAATAATAAATAATCTTTTGGTACGCATTTTATAATAAAAATAAATAATAAAGATAGAAACATATTGTTTCGATTTAGCAGCAGAGATAAGACACGCCAAAGCAGTGATATATTTTTGTTGTTACATCTTTGCAATAAGTTTAAAAGTTTCGATATACACCGTAATAATTTGATACGTTTTTAAATATTTTATTTCGTGATAACGGTGTTACCAGATAGAATTACCATAACCAAAAAACATATAATTATTATATTATTTAATCCTATATTTTATTAGAAATAATTATTTAACAAATTGAAATATAAATATCAAGATTATACTTGCACGCAAAATTATTTTGGGGCCCCGAAATTGTAATTTTGGGGAAAAAAGTCGAAATAGTTTTTCATAGAAGACGAAATTATTTTACTTAAAACCTGAAATTTTTTGACCACCCAGATTTATTCTTNTACACCATAATAATTTGATACGTTTTAATATTTTTATTTCGTGATAACGGTAATATTGGTGAGAAACGGTTAACAGCCCGTAATACCTCTATTACTAATTTTGTAATTTCTTGAATAAAGTTACTGAATAAAGTCTGAAGCTAAGATTCGGAAGTTTGCGTAGTGAGCTGTAAAAAGATACTTTTACTCCACTTACTCACGTACCTTCAGATCGCACCTGTGTATACTGTATTAAGAGTTTATTATATATATCTATTCGTTGCGAGTAGGCAAGTGACTGCTTGATCCTACTGGCGGATAGTGGGTGTTACGAAATATTGCGTACAAGAGTACGTTGAGTTAGTACGAAAAGGGGTGTGACGAGAGTTCGATTTAGTGGGACTGATTGACGTAACTTTACTCTTTGTTCTGGGCAGACCGCCACAATATANGTTGTTACATCTTTGCAATAAGTTTAAAAGTTTCGATATACACCGTAATAATTTGATACGTTTTTAAATATTTTATTTCGTGATAACGGTAATATCGGTGAGAAACGGTTAACAGCCCGTAATACCTCTATTACTAATTTTGTAATTTCTCGAATAAAGTTACTGAATAAAGTCTGAAGCTAAGATTCGGAAGTTTGCGTAGTGAGCTGTAAAAAGATACTTTTACTCCACTTACTCACGTACCTTCAGATCGCACCTGTGTATACTGTATTAAGAGTTTATTATATATATCTATTCGTTGCGAGTAGGCAAGTGACTGCTTGATCCTACTGGCGGATAGTGGGTGTTACGAAATATTGCGTACAAGAGTACGTTGAGTTAGTACGAAAAGGGGTGTGACGAGAGTTCGATTTAGTGGGACTGATTGACGTAACTTTACTCTTTGTTCTGGGCAGACCGCCACAATATATTTCATTGATATATGTATCTATGTCTATATTTTGTTGATTAAAAAAAAAAGATGATCTCCTTTTTTATTTATTTAAATTTGCGTGCGTAAACAATTTACATTATAATAGATAAAATATTTGATAAATAAATATTCAATAGAAAAATATCAGGAATAAAAATTACGATTCACGTTTATATGTTCCTACGTTCATACGATGATTAGTATTAGTTATTAGTAATAATTAATGATGATCATAAATTTTAAAAATCTAAGAAAATATTACATCATTGATTACCATTTTCCAAATTTCGAAAATTTGTTTTCCATCTTATTGTTTCTGAAATAATACTTATTACATTGTAAAGTTCTGTATTCACTCCGAAAGATATATATTTAAGAAATATTGTAAGTAATTTCCTTAGGCCCAACCACAACCATGTATTCTCGCAATGAACTTTGATTATTTCATTTACAATATTTCCTCCATACAAAGACATGCATACCAATGAATTAACTAAAAAATTCACAAAAAATGATTTCATTTACATATATTTAATATGAAATCAAACATTAAATTATCTAAATTACATAATAGTAGTTTTTTAATAAAAATATTACTATTATCAATGCTGCCACCTCTACTTGTTATCATTATGTATTGTTTTTCAGTAAGTCATCCAACATAATTTTATTTCACTTTTTTGATAAAAAAAATTATGACTATTTCTGATATTTTATTTTTTTTCTTAAAATTTCCCATTAAATGTCTTTCTGATTTTGCTTAAAGATTCTAGATAAAGTAGAATGGTTAAAATAACAAGTCAAGATTCTTTTTATTTCAAAATAAAAAAAACATACCTAAATATTGATAGCTTATATTATAAAACTTGAATATTAATGACATATATTTTTTTCACAAACGAATCTTAAATATTGACATTCATATTTTTTGTAAAAATAAAAGCTTGAGTATTCTAGATTGAAGAACCTGTAGTAAAATAAGTTTACTAATTTAAAGACCAAAAGATTCACATTATATTAGCATAATTTCATCATTATTTTTTTTTCTTTTATAATTTTTGAATTACTTTTACCAAACCATTTTTATTTTGATAGATTATTTTATTTTAATTTTGTTAATAATAATCTCTCCCTTTTTTTTTTAGATCCAGCTTCCTTTAAAACTAAAGTATTATTTTTTAAAATTCTAAAATTAATAACATAATCAGTAAAATATGAATTTAGAAATAATTTTTCATAATTAATTTTATGTTTTTGGATACTGACTTACTGATAAATGTGTAAATTTCCCGAATTGGGTTTCATAATTGATATATTTCCATTAATTAACATAGCACGAAACATTTTGTATTTTATAAACATGTAATTTTATTCAGATATGAGAAATAAAAAATAATAAAAAAGCTTATTAAAATTTGAAAAATAAAACAAGATAAAGAAAAAATATATGCATTATAATGAAGGCTTAATAGGTAGGTCGCGAAATTTTGACATTAATTCCTTCATTATCAAGTAAATTCTGGAGTCGTTCAAATGAGCGCACCAAATTAAGAGTTGCCGCTTGCTTTTCTTCTTCAGTTATTTGGAGTTTAGTACTAAAATATAAATTCATTAATTTACCTACATATACAATATAATAAAAATATGGATAATTTTTTTGTACTTACATTTCTCCTGACTTGGGGACATTACTAGATTCATCGTCATAATATTTATCTTCGCCCAAATCAAAATATTCGTTTTGGTCATCATTATAATTATTTTCATTTTCACCAAGTGTAATAACAGAAGTATTTGCTAATCTTATATATCTTTTAGAGATCACCTTGCCCAGATTTTGTCGCTGTTCTTTAGGTACCAAAGGTGAGCTTATAGATGGTTTGTTTTGTTGTTTATATACTGGACCTAGAAATCAAAAAAAAAAATGTTGAGTATATATATTTTTAAGATTACTAATACACAAAGTTTGATACTTATGATACTCACGAAAAACATTTCCACCATTTAATTCATCATTTGTTTCTTCATCATTTTCAGCTTCTTCAGTAATACTCGCCAATCCAGTATATTGTTTTTCTTTCTGTTTATATTTTGGACATTTTGAATCGCCTAAAAATCAAAAATGGTAGGTTTATATATATTTTTAAAATAGCCAATACAAAAAATTTGATACTTACGAGTTAAGAATGATTCGTTTTTTGATTCAGGTGAAGAATTATTAGAATTATTAAAAGTTGGAACTGGTCGAGTAGATGAAGTGTAGTTATTAGAGGTTGGTGCTGGCGTCGTTGGTGTTGGAGAAACTGTGAGTGGTTTTGGTTCTTTATTTTCTTTTTCGCTATAAATAAAAAATAAGTTAGTAACTCTTCTTCATTTTTAATGTATTTATTTTTAAGAATACATACAAGCATTTTTTGACTGATATGATGACAGCAGCTGATACAGCTACAACACCAACACCAGAAAGAGCAGTTAAAACGCACAACATTCTTTTCGATTTATGCAAAAGATAGAAAAAAAGATAGAATTAGTTTTACACAGTCAAATTTGAACAAAAGATAGAAATTCATGTTAAAAGTACCTTAATATAAAATTTCAAGCTGAGAGGTAAGGGATAAAAGTGTGTAAATAAGTGTAAAAATGAAGTTCAATAAAATAACAACAAGTAGTGAGTTGAGAGTTGAGAGTTGAGAGTTGAGAAGTTAAATTTCAGGATCAAGTAAGCAAATAAGTCAGATATTTATATTTAATTTCATGTTTACATGACGCGTCTGGGTTTATTTTTTTGTTGAACAGCGCATGTAAATAATTTTGTTGATAATAATGGAAGAATTTTAATTTCTGATGCTTTTGATTATTGACCAGGGGGAAATCATTGGGTATCATTCCCTGATCGTAACCCTATATATTAATTTATGATAATATGTTTTTTAACCAATTTTCCCACATCAATGTGGTGAAAAATGATCGAAGTGAATTTTTATATTCTTTCTTGAACTGTAAAGAAAGCTTTATGACAAATCAAATAATTTTTTTTTTACACTAGATTTATTTATTAGACTTGTAAGTATGAGTTTTATTTGATTATGATAAATAATAATAATCAATTAAAAAAGTATTTTAAATATTACAAATTGTGAATTTGCTTATAAATGAATGCCTCATTTCCTTGTGATCTCTTTCGTGGGTCAATTTCATAATAATTATATTTTTATTCATTGAAGATACTTTTCTTGAATGTTTTTGTCAAGTAAAAAATAAAAAAATTCATTTTTACATACGATTATTTTTTATTCTTTTCTTCCCTTTTGCGAATAACAGTAATAATGGAGATAATGCAAATATGATTTACAAATTAAATCTTATTCATGTATTAATAAAATAAAACGCATATAAAAGTCAAAATAGCAATATATTTGATATCAGTGATTTCATTTTTATATGAAAAAGGTGGTAATATAATGCAATGAATATCAGATAAGAAAAAGTAGGCATACGTATATGTTTATATGTATTATATGTCTTTAAAGTCCAATATTTTTTTGAAAATAATAAAATATATATGAAAGAACTGAAAGGCTCATTACAGAATAAATCAACTGGAGAAAATAATATCGCAATGAATTTGCAGAGAATGTGAAGGTGAAAAATAAAAACTTGTGATGTTGATAAATCAAAGTTGGAAATGTTCGAATGATATGAAAGATTGGTTTAAAGAAAATAAAAATAATAATAGAGAGATACATAAATGTTCGAGTCAATAAATATCAAATTGATGAAAAATTTAATCTCATAATTTCAGCATTTATATTAAACATAATCGACAACTTGTATATAAGAATTAATATAGCCTAGAAAATAATCATCTAAATTAAATAAATTATTAATTGAGAATTGATAATATAATAATGAACAATAATTGTAATGAGGCTAACATCAAGAAAAATGACAATAATAATAATCGGCAACAACAGGAAGATGAGATGACGAAAAGAATCGAAACTGGGACGAATAATGTTAAAGGTACCAGTAAGAATATTTTAATAGTCAAATGGAACAAATTATCACTTAAAAAAAAAATTCATTGAAATCAATTCAATTATCGAAAGAGAAACAAAAAAAATTTAGTAATATTTTAAGATTTTATTTATATTTAATCGTGTATTATTTACTATTTATTTTATTTATTATTGTTATTTATTATTTATTAATACTTAAAATAGACATGAAATTAAGAAAAATGCGAATTATGCTTTAATGCCATCTTTCCGATCTGATCAATTTGATATTCTACAACAATTTAACGAATAATACAATGTATAATAATAATAGTTTAGACATACTGGATTTAAGTTGGGACATGGTAACTATTTCAATGTTTTCAATTTCAACCAACAATATTCATAATCACAATACAATGACCATTCTTCCTTAACCACCATCACTGAGTCTACTACTACTAATATTAATAACCGTAATGATGAATTACGGAAACTTTTTACGAGTATTTAGATTGTCTAAAAATCAATTATTATTTTTATTTATTGTTAATCACACACAAATCGGCTTAGCCTATTTGCGTATCATCCACAAATCTCCTTGCCTATTTTTCTTCATTCGACCAGTGTATAATGGTAAATCTAATTTTTTTATATTTTATTTTATTTTACAGGTGGAGAAACAAATATTAATAATAATTATTATTCATAACATCAAAAAACAATATAGAAACAATGGCAATGTCATCATCATAGACAATTGATATATTTGTCAATGAAATAACTGATCTAATCTAATCAATGATACTAACACAAACACCTTCAATAATACCACAAACACAACCCAATAAACATCAACAAAAAATAACAAATAGTATTCGATTATGTATGACTCATAATAGTTATCAAATTATAATTATTAATAACAATTTTATGTGAGTTACGTGAAAATAATGATGTATTAAATTATTAAAAATAATATTATTATCACTTTTAATATTAATAAAAATAATATTTAAAAATATTTAAAAATCGGGTACATGTAATTTGGATGCAACTAAATAAAATATAAAAAAAACACAACCAATACTTAAAGCAGAAGTAGATTTAGTTAATTTTTCAAGTTCCCTTTCAAAATTTTCTTCGTTCTTGGGTTTTGGAAGTTTTGAAAAATTAAGAAGTCGACTGGTATAAATTGCTTGTGGATATGTGTTGTAGTTGTTGTATTTGTTGATTCTTGATTTGCTGAAAATTCTTTAGCTTTTTTAATTTGAATTCCAATTTCTGAATCTTTATTTCTCACTTCGTTTAAATAATCTCTATAATCATAATAGTATTTCCACAACTCTTCACGTAATTCTTTAAAAGTGAGCCTATGTGTAACTCGAGCATCCCAACATCTCATAATTGTTCTTGTAATTAATTTAGGAGTTTGAAATGGAATTTTTGGTCGTAATCCATTGCACATTTTCATAGCTAAATCTTTATCAGGATATGGAGGAAAGCCCGTAACTATTTCGTAAGCAATAATTCCATATGAATATACATCAGCAGCTTTTGTATATTCTTCATCACCACTTAATACCTCTGGAGCAATATATGGTAATACACCAAATATATTCTTTTTTTCGGGATTATTTGGATTTGCCCCTATTAGTTTACTTAACCCAAAATCTGAAATATTAAGATCATAATCTTTAAAACTGGATGACAAAATATTTCCGGGATGAAAGTCTTGGTGAACTATATCTAATTCATGAATATCCATCAACTTGTAAGATAAATAATATATATTTAATAATTTTTGAAATCAATTAATATTATTAAAATTATTTTTTAAATATTCTCGAAGATTTCCATCTTTTGCATATGCTAAAACCATACTACTTGACCCAATGGAGGATTGCATTCAAACTTTAAAAATCAAAATATTTTTTAAAAAAAATTACGAATATTTTTCACCTACATCCATAATAAATGAACATTTACGAGAAGAATCATTTTCATAAATGCATTTTAATGTGAATTATACTGCGTCGTCTATAAGTAGATCAAATGGAATTAAAATAGTAAAAAGAGTAAAACAAAAATTACGAAAAAACCATTATTACTTGAATTATGCATCGCACCCCTTCCATTGTAAATGCCAATTTATCTTCAAGACGGTTTAATTCTAGTTCATTTTGTGCTAATTGTTTTTCTAATGCCATTTGTTTTTCGAACAGAACTGATAAAAAAAATAAAATAAAATAAAAATTTATAGATCTATTTTAATTCTGACGGCCTTTAAGTTTAAAAGTAAAAAAAAAAATAAACGTAACTTCCTCTAAATTTAAATCCAAATCATTATTATTAATTCCGCTATGATTTCTTCTTCAACAACAACAAACAACAACAATAACAACAACAATAATAATCATCGAGAAGTAGGATTTAATTTAATCGAGGATCATTTCCAATTAAAACTCGCAATGAACCAAAATATTTAACTTTTGATCTTTATAAAAAATATTTCGAATATATATTTAAGAATCCAGAAAATCCAAAAAATAATACTCCAACTGAAATATATTTACCAAGATATTATTTCAATGAATTAATGTTTATCATAGCAATGGGAAATGGAAATGGAATGATGCTAATGATGAAACTTTATTTGATCATAAAATTATTGTAGAAAACTTAAGATGATAACTGTAATTGACAGGTGCGTATATTTAATATTAATATTAAATTCCACAAATTAAAACAAATATTGATGATTTTACTATATTAAAGACAATTTTTTCCAATGACATAATTGTTAAGGAAATGATATCTTAAGAAAAAAATCATAACTATAAATCTGTTTGTCTATATAAAATAGTATATTTTTTATATTTTTCTAATGGAAGAAAAAAAAAGCATCATTTCCAAGCGAAATATTTTAAATTCCCTTGAAACAATAATACTGATGACATATTATGCAATTAATGTGTAAATTTTTTAAATTTTTTTTCAATATATTTATTATGTTATGCTATAAACCACTGGGTCAAATAGTTTAAGAGAAATTAATTGAAAAAAAAAGAATCAAGAACTTTAATTTTTTTATATTATATTCACATTTCCTTTTTTTTCACTTTTTCCTCACAGGTGCAGGTTTTAGGTTTTACGATTACAGCTTGAAGAATAAGATGACACCATGGGAGCAGGAATCAAAGGATGACATGCAATACTACTACTAATGATAATGCTTCTTTCTCTTCTTCTAGCAACTGGACTAATTAGGAATAGGGTAGCAAGAAATCGAAACACTCAATATACCATAACTTTACTTTATTAATCTTTTTTGGTTATTATTCTTAAACCAATGAATTGGATTTTAGCAATTCTGAGATGAATTATGTTTTCGGGTAACTTTATTTATTAATATCTGTTATCGCATAATCTTTTTATGGATTTTATTTATTTTTAATGATGATAAAAAAAATAATTTGATAGTTCATTTAGCAGAAACATTTTTAATATCTTTTTTTGTTAAGCTAATGATTTGGAATAATAATGATTTAGAAGAATATTAAATAAAACATTATTATTAACTACCAATATATGTATGCATTATTTATATACTATTCGCTTTTGATTATCAGCTATTACGCGCAAAAAAAAATAATTCATTATTTAATAACGAAGAATAATGATTTAGCGATAATTTTATTGTGACTATTACAAATATTGCTTATTTTTTTATTTTTATTTATTTAAGCATGACCTCCGTTTTTTCTGGCTCTTCATGTCGCGAAACTTTGGATTTTTTTTCAACGAAATCATCTTAAATTTAAATTTTGATCATAACGAAAGAATTCTAATAATAGATTATTAGGAGTTGTAAAATACCAAATTATTCAAAGACTTTATCATAAAATAGATTTTATTATCATTGAAATGTTAGTACATATAAAGTAAATATTCATTGTACATTTGGAATTTGAAATTATTATTCTTTAACAATCTTAAATACTTCATAGTCTACGACAGAAAAATGTTGATGAGTTTTTCTAATGCGTTTTTCATAATAAAAAGCATAACGAGAAGCAGAAATACACCAACATTGATTATTTTTAGTGAAATCAGAAACGCTTGATGCCAATGAAAATTCATTATTACCAAAACATGGACCCCAAACCTTTTGCTCATCATCATCAGAACTAGGATATCTTAGAGCACAAGTTTTATTTTTAACTCTGCTGAGAATTGAATTTTGAATATTCCCTTTTTTCAATGAAAATATAAAGCTATCATTTGTTTCCATATAAGTGGTTTCAGTTTTTGAATTATCCCAAGCTAATGGATTATAACCTCCAAGTATTTCGTCAGTTCCTGCAACTTTAGCAATCACAATTGTGCCAGCATGTCCATTACACATATTCCAAAATGTTTTTGGTCGAAAACCATCTTTACTTCCTCGAAGAATTAATTGAAGTTTATATGGCACATTTGCTAAAGAATAATTAGTCGATTTACGATCAATCCATGTTGAAATTTCTGCAACATGCTCTTCGCTAATTATGGTTGAGATCAGTTCATTTACTCTTTGAGGTAATTCGGGATTTGAAATAATTCTTGCTGGTAAAACGAGGGATTTAACTGGTTGATTTGGAAATATGAGTTGTTGATTTAAATCATCCCAAAGCTGCGTACCAAGGATTTTTCTATAAGGCTTTAATTTCTCCCAAACATCTTTCTCCGAAATATGAAAATATCGAATAAGTGGTAAACATTGTTGTAGAGTTACTTTTAAAGTCTTGAAATTTTCTTTGGACCATTCTTCCAAATTTGTAGGCAACGTTGGATTTTGCGCAATTCCCCATTTGATAACATAATCCCAAATTTTAATCTCGTCTAACTGTAAGTTATCCTTCTCCAAAATAGAAATTAATGCTGCTTCTCGAAGCGAAGTGAAATCTTCGGACTCAAAAATCAAATTTGGATGTTTGGTAATAATATCATTATAAAATTGGTTCAAACCTTTGAATTCATTACATTCATTTCTATCAAAGATTGAGTGATAAATACGAGAGAAATGAGTTCTTAACCAGGAAGCTTTAGATTCAACAAGGTAACTTTCCAATTTTTCTGAAAGTTCTTTGAATTCCAATTCATTAGCAACAATCATTAATTCATAAATGATTTTGGTTTCTATGTTTTCAATGTTAACAATTCCGCCATAGATGTATCTACATTAAATTAAATATATATAATAAAATATATTTTAATAAATCAATTTAAAATTCTCTTTTATCGAAATACTGTGCTTATATAATAAAGCTATTTTAATATTTAAATTAATAAATAATTTTCTTTCACTTACTTAAGAATAATTTCGAATATTTGTGCCGAAATATTTGGTTTGATAATAGTTTTGACATTATTTTCATTCATAGCCGTGTTTTCCAACTCTTTAATGAAGTAGGTTGAACGATAACGCAAGACTACAGAGTGCGAAGCAAAAGATTTCTTGTTTTCTCCTTTATCAACTTCGATGACGACATTGTATTCCTTCTTGTCATTAAGAAGTTCTGAAAAATCTTGAGATAATTTGTCAAAAAATTTAAAGAACATTTTAATTTTATTATTAAGTTTGTTATTCAAAATTTAAAACTTCAAATCGGAGTTTTTACAAACAATAATCTGAACCTCTGTGATACAATATAATTCAATTAATCATGATTACGGAGAAAAATTTTGCCGCCATCAAGTTTTTTCCATAAATAGCAATTCATTATCATTTAAACGTTAGTACATATTAAATAATAAAAGAATGATTGATATTAATACAAAAAATGATATAATTATTATTTGGAGTTTAAAAGTGGAAAATATTTAAAAAAAGTGATCGTGCCGTGCTATTAAGAAAAACACAACTTGCTATCATGAAAAGCGATGGAATAAAATATCCAAGTATGATTGATTATAAAATTTATTGTTTATTACTTATTAATTATTATATTTATTTATTTATTATATTTTATTTATTATAATATATTTATTTTATTTAATCGGTGAAATCGGTATTCCATATGATACGCAGGACAAAAAGGTATATAGTAATAGCAATTATTCACTTCATGTAAAAGCCATGAAATCGAATCTTCAAGCATTAGAAGAAAATCTATTAAGTTTTACTTTTTTTTAACCATCGAGGCATGTTAATATATTAAATTTTATGTAGAATATATTTATTTACACTAATTATTAAAAAAATCTATTAAGTTTTACTTTATGTAATTGTATTTATTCACCCAACAATAATAATAATGATAACGAAAAAAAATACATTCAATTATTCAATGATGTGATGATTTCTTCTTCAACAACAAAAACAAATAACAACAACAAAAACAGCAATAACAATAAAAACATCGAGAAAACGGATTTAACCGAGCGTTAGATTTAAGTGGTAGAGCTTTAGAATCTTTACTTCGACCATCTCCAATTAAAACTTCAAAATATTTAACTTTTGATTCTTGTAAAAATATTTCAAATATATATTTAATAATCCAAAAAATAATACTCCAACCGAAATATAATCACCAAAATATCATTTAGCTGTAGATTTTAATGTTTATCATAGCAGTGGAAAAGGTAAATGGGATCATTCATTAAATTAAAAAAATAAAAAATAAAAAATAATTTTTCTTTTCTTTTTTTTTTGTTCATAGGGTAAGAGGTGGGTAAAAAGTATCACAATTATCATTAACTATGACCCATGGCTGTTTCTTGTAAGTAGAGAGTTTTTTTATACTATTCCAATTTCTTAATAATAATATCTTCCTTCTATTTTTTTTCTCTTCAGTACAACTTCACATCCATCAATTACTTCATTAAATTCTTTATAATAGTTCAATCTTTACATTCTCTAAAAATCTACAGTCTTTACATTCACTTTAATTCATCTATTCTTATAAAAAACCCATGGTCTTTACATAACGACTTCACATCCATCAATTACCTCATCTTCATATCCATCAATTACCTCATCTATTCTCTATGAAAAACCCCACAGCCTTTATTAACAACTTCGCATCCATCATAATTCTTCCATTTTCTATAACTCATCCATTCTCTATGAAAAAATCCAGTCTTTACATAACAACTTTGTGTCCATCAATCATCTCATACAACTTAAATCACCTCATGACATTCTTTATAACAACTTCATGCTTACTAAACAACTTTTCATCAAATCATCTCACCACTACAACAAACAAAATAATGAAAATGAAATAATTCACTTTTGAATATTATAAAAATATTAATCAAATCTTGAAAGAAGGATATTCAAGGGAAAATTGGAAAGATTCTCATGAAATTTCAAGATAGATCACTTATAATTCACTTTTAACGTATAAAGGCATTAATCAAATCTTCAAGTCAAGAGAAAAATTAATTATAAAAATGAAAATAACTCACTTTTGACCACTATAAAAGACATTAATCATAATCAATAATGAATCAAGCTTATAAAAATATTGAGCATGTAAATTTATTTCATCTGTACATTTTATACACATTACATTTTTTATACAGAAGTTATAGATATAGAAAGGGAATTAGTTGTCATTTTATTGTATGTAAATTATTATATAATTATATTATTAATTATATTTGATTCTCCAAACGAGATTTCCAGGAGATATATTATACTTGTACAACATTTTTGGCTTCAAATGCGGTTTAGTGAGTGAAAAAATTACGTAGCATTTCAAGTTTTTTTTAAATAATATACCTTATTATTATTATTGTTGTCAAAATTTTACATTTTGATATTAACCCTAAAATTGTCACGAAATATTATTTATTTTTCATTTTTTTTATTTTAAATAAAATTTGTTTATATTTTACATAATTATAATAATTGTTTTGCGCGCGTGTACAATCAAGAATTTTTTATTGTATTCAAGAATATAGTATGAATTTATGTGTGACATGGAATTCAAAATTGTCTCCAGAAATAAAAGCCGTGAATATTCTATCTATTCATCCATTTCATTTTTTTTCTTATTTTTTAATTTCCCCTTATCTCATTATTATGTAATAAATGATATGATATTAAAATTAATAATAATTTTTTGTTTATCCCATTACTTTGCAATATCAAATATCAAGAATTAAGAGATGAAAACAAATAAAAATTCACAAACGTTTATATTTAAAAGTAAAAAATAGTAAATCTTATTTTCGGATTAGATATCTGATATATTATACAATATACAATACGAAATTTTTTAGATTATAGTTTAATCAATCATAATCATTAGACAAGTAATTTGTTCATAGTCAGTAAAAAAATTATGTATAAGAAACATTATTTTTTTCTTTTAAACATTCTATTACCAGAATCACCATTAACTAAATGACACTATTTAGAAGCAGCTTCGGATTTCGATTCCGATCTTTGTACATGCCTTATTACTCATTTTGAAATTTTTGAAATTTTAGCCTTGTGAAAATAATATAATTATATCTTCAATGGGTGTCCAAAACTTGCATAGAAATTAAGAATTCCATTAATTCATGTCATGGATAATATTGATACAATGAAACCTAGGCTCATTAAAATGTCGGTCACAATATTTCCGTAAAGAATTAGAGAATATTCAGCCAAACGAAAACATCATCAAGATAATGATTATCAAATCAAATATATATCTTCAAAATATAAATTCTATTCTTCAATAAGTCATTATTAATTATAAAAATATCAATATAATGAAAATTTGCTTATAGTTGTTATCATAATTCACTCACAAATTATTAATAATTTGGAAAATGAAGAATTGAACAAACTCTTCTATCGACACTAAAACTTCATGGTTAAGCCCACATTTTTCTCTGGTTTATCATTAATACCAAGTGCCAAATAAAAATTTTCACAAAAAACGAAATGGTGATCATACCGTAAAGTGCATCTAGGCTTAATGAACACTCTCTCTTAATCATTATACTCTCCTAGATATCCCTAGCATATCACTCCTCTGTCATGTATTGTTTGTAAAACCCTTTATAGCTAATTTATTCTTGATTTTGCAAAAGAACTTCCAGCTAGTTATATAAAAATAAAACCAGAATCTTCATGGAGGACACCAAATTTTAAAAGCTTTGGTATATAAATGTCTTGAATATTTATAAGAGGTCCGAGATAGATCTTGATTTCATTTAGCATTTCTTGTAACAAATATTCATTTTTATATATAGCTGTTTGTGCAAAGCTCGCTTTGTGTTTCAAGGGTTTTAAGACACATTGGATTTATCTTACTACACAAGTTTTCAGATAAAAGTATGTCATTGACTAAATATTTTATTGCTGGGAATAATATTTGATTAATTGTATATCTAGCACCTTTGTCTGTTGCTCTTTTCCTATTTAAGATCTTACATATATTTCTTACTTTCGGTTTTTTTTTATTAGACGAAAGCCAAATACTCAAAATTCTCGTTTATTTATTTTTCATTTTTATAATATTCTTCCCACATGAAAGTTTATAATTTTATCTTTCTCCTTAGCATGTTTAACGTTTAAACAGATTAGATGTGACTTTTCTATATTTACTTGACTTGGTACCTGTTATTTTAGAAAATTCTTACTGTCTTTAATGTCTTTAATATCATTCCATTTGTTGTTTATCACACATGTGCCTTTTCACTAATTAGATTTTTAAGAAACACTTTTTATCTTCCAAAGTTTTATCACGAAGGTTTTCATATCTTCAATTTCTTTCTCAAACTTTTTTCTTTTTTTGTCTGAAGTGTTGTTGAAGTTAAAATATTTATATTTGTATTATCATAGCTTATTGGTGATTGTTGTTTAGGTCTGAATATATTATCCTCTCATTTCATAAACGCAGCTATAATGGAAAATTAAATTTTTCTTTTTGGCGATCTAATGTTCTTGGTACAATTTAAATTTAAAAGTGATATTAAAATATCTGCTTCGTTAGAGTTATTAAACAAACAAAATGTAATTATTTAATAAAACTTACAATGTACAATAATGTATTGAAAAAACTTATTCCTTCAAGCATAATTTTTGTTTAAAAATTATCATTTTTCATTAATTAAATAATGCCTTCATGAAAATATAAATTTGTAGAAAATTATCAAAAAAATTAAATGCCATTTTTTTTTTTGGAAAAAATATTGTTACTACGTTTGTTAAATTCTGCTTACTATTTTAGAATATAAATAAATGACTAAAAAATATGTACAAGTCAAAGTAATATATTTATTGTATATTTATCTCTCTTTTTTTTTCGCTATCTACTAAGGATTATTATTTAATAAAATGTATAAAAGAAATCCTGCAAGCAGGGTACTGCATTTTTTACTGAGAGAGGCACCTCAGGTATTTTTTTTGGGCAGAGTGATACAACTCTGATTCTCTATTATTTGGGCAGAGTGAGATAACACTGATTCTCTCGATTAATGGAGGGAGATACTCCAACAGTATATGTAAGAGTATTCCTTAAATATGATAGATTATAGAGATTTGTGGAACATTATGGGATTGATGATCTAGCCAATCATGTATCCCATATATGGTCATGTGTTTACTATTCATTATTCATGCATCATATCATAATTTCGAATTAGAAAATATTATTTAATTAATTAATTGATGTGATAATACAATATATTTATTATAATATTTATTGCATTTTATTTTTATGATATGATAAAACTTTACTTTCTTTTGTATTGTACATATAGTATAATTATATTTTTTACGGGATTTTTATTATGTGAAGTAATTTGAATAATTACTATATATATGAATTTTTACCATATTATGTAATTAATAGTATCTGCAAAAAATTTTGTATCATCTGCAGAAATTAATAAGATTTATATATAGTTTTTATTTTTAATTTTTAGAGATTTGTTACGATTTCACTTGTTTTATTTTATCAATTGTTGAAAAAGGAATTTTTACTTTAGAAAATTACAAATGATTTTCTTGAATATTATTTTCTATTATTCAGATTGCTGATACATATTATTGCTTTAAATTAAATTCGAAATTTCATTATTCATTATTAACACGTATTATATATAACAATAATTCATAATTTATTTGAAAATTAATTATGAATATAAAAAGTAAATATAAAAGTAAATATAAAAGGATACATACTATCAACAACTAATATTAAACTGTTTGTATTGTTCATTGTACCATTCATCAATGTAATCAATAAAATAATTATTAAAATTGTATGTAATGATCACAAAATTCTATCTACTAAGATATTAGTATCAACAATTCGATGATTAAAACTTGATGTTGTATTCATCATTCATAAAATTGAAGCAACACCATAAATGCAATACAATAATTAGTATAATATTAACAATATGCATAATTATAATTATATAATGTAAAATTTCATTCTTTGTGATTTTGTTTAATTCGGAATTCTAATAAATGAAAATATGTCTTACCAATATCCATTTTCAAGTCCTATAAATTAATTTGTTTAATAAAGTTAAAGGTAAAGGTAATGATTAGTACTAAATAGCCAGATCGATACAATAAAATCATTTAAAGAATCTGTTAACAAAACAATTGACAATATTTTTTTTAATTATTTTCAACAAAATTTTATTGAAACATCAAAATTAATTGATTAAAGAATAAATTAAAAAAATTTAACAAACGCACGAATGTATTTATGAAGTATAAACTATACTGAAACGGAAGGTAAAGACTCGCTAATATTATAATATTTAGTATGATATATTTCATCAGGACGAAAGACCAAGCAAAGAAAATTTTCGTGACAAAGAAATTAACTATGACAAATAAAAACATCACTTTAGGAGTGCATCAGTTTAAACAAGTTGTATTTTTGTTCGTTTATAATAAATGAAGACAGAAATATGATCCAAATTTAGAAACTCCCTTGTCAAACAATAGATAAAGTTAAGCCAGAACAATGATGAGTTAATATTCATTTTGTGAAATAAAATATTTGTTGACGCCACGATAGACTTGTATTAATCTATTTTTTCAAGCGTATAATTATTAAATTCAATAATGGTTTTATTTATGTTTATTAATCTCATAATGCATAAACTTTTAATACTTACATGCTGAAAAATAGATAATGCTTTTCCGTGCCTTTAGTTTAGTATATTCTTTGCTTAAAATAAAAACGATGTAATAAATGACTAAACTATTTTAATAATATTTACATATATATAAATAAGAATAAATATTTTCAAAATTATAAAATAATTAAAAAAAATCATATAATTTTTTTTATAAAACTATTGTGTCACAAATTAAAAATTTGAGCCGAATTTTTATGCAAAACAAACATTTATAAAAATTCATAATTGATTCTAGTGTATATAATTATATATTTTTTACTAATTATGTTAATTATATAATATGTTTAATATCAATTGTATACAAATATACTTTCCGATACATTTTTACATGTGGTATTAGGAAATGAATTTGTTGTAATAATTTGTGAATTTTCTGGATTAGAAAAAATTATGTAATTATAACGCTTTTTTTATTATTGTTATAAATATTAGTAATAAATTATTTTCAAATTTTCATTTTAGAAAAGTGGTGATTTAATCAAGTCAATATAATCAATATAATAATACACAATGATGGTATAAAAATATAATTTTATTGGCTATATAAAGAAGTATTCTCATTGGTAAAAGCCTGATCTCACATGATAATTACACATATTACTTTACAAAAATGATGATTACGTCGTGCTCAACGGCACGGGAATCGACTAGTAATATATAAAATGATAAGATCAGCCAACCAATAAGCCTGATTTTGAGCGTAATGTGACGTAATAGACATACCTCCTTTTCTTTTCTTAAAAAATAATTTCTTTCACCGTGCTTTCCGTCTAAACTCTCTAAAACTTTGATTACCAAAAATATTAAAAGTAAGTTTATTATTATTTTATATTGTTTTTATCATTTAAAATGATGTGAATGACTTCTGATGTACCTACAGAAAGATTCATGAAGAATTTAAGAAAGAGAACATCACTTTGACTCTTCATAATATTAGAGCTATTTTTGATAGCAAGAATATTATCAATCTATTCGTCTGGGAAAAGGTACCGAACTTGTTCTTTATTTCTTTTTATATTCAATGAAGATGTGAATACTTAATATTAAATTTGAATTGATTATGTAATGTTTATAAGAAGAAATTATGTTATAGAATTGCTAGTCATCAAACTCCTGATAAGGAATAATTGATAAAGGTCATTTATAGAGGAAATGCCACTTCTAGACGTTGTTTAAGATCACTGCAACACCAGCGAATAAAACTAATTTGAAGATCATACTATGGACGTTTGGAAGTTTGTGAAGTAATTTAGGTACGATAAAAAATTAAATTAAAGATATCGAAATAAATATAATTCCTATTTAAAATAGGGGCAATAACATATTTGCAAACTTAATAACAAACAGGATAGCTGATATGATTGGATTTACTTGTCATCTAGCCAATCAGGCATGGATATTATTAATTATCTTGGTTATGAATACATCCAATAATCAATGATATGGTCATGGTCAGTATTGTACATTTTGTATGTCCCTAGGTTTTTTTACTGTCCCAATGTCCCATGTCCCACTGTCCCTACCCTTATTGGGCTTATAAAGGTATATTAAAACTTTATAAATATATGTAAAAATCAATTCTAAATAACTTTAATTAATGACTTAAACTAAGTTTTATAATGGAATTTTTTATAATTTAAAAAATTAAATTAAAGATATCGAAATAAATATAATTCCTATTTAAAATAGGGGCAATAACATATTTGCAAACTTAATAACAAACAGGATAGCTGATATGATTGGATTTACTTGTCATCTAGCCAATCAGGCATGGATATTATTAATTATCTTGGTTATGAATACATCCAATAATCAATGATATGGTCATGGTCAGTATTGTACATTTTGTATGTCCCTAGGTTTTTTTACTGTCCCAATGTCCCATGTCCCACTGTCCCTACCCTTATTGGGCTTATAAAGGTATATTAAAACTTTATAAATATATGTAAAAATCAATTCTAAATAACTTTAATTAATGACTTAAACTAAGTTTTATAATGGAATTTTTTATAATTTAAAAAATTATTTTTGTCCCAAAATGTCCCAAGATGTCCCATGACAATACTGGTCATGGTAATTACAATTTATTTATTATATATAGAATAATATTTTTAAAAATAATTCTAATGGTAACTAAGAATATAGTGATTCAAAATATAAATTCCTAAGATCAGGTGATTTAGGATTCTGCATAAATCATCAGAAAAATGTAATGTAGTTCCATTTATTGCACCTGAGGCAAGACATTCAATAAATATCGATATACACAAGCCTCGGATACTTATAGTGTTGGAATGATTATGTGGGTGATCGCCCTATTTCCTGACAGAGAATATGATCTAGAATTAATTTTGAAAACTATTAAAGGACTTCGGCTAAAAATCAATACAGACACACCTCAATGTTATGTAGATTTAATGGAAGAGCATTGGAACAAAGATCCATCCGAACGTTCAAGTACTGAAACTGTTTATGATATATCAATGGCATGGGTTAATGATTTGTTGAATGGTAAAAAAAGCAGAAGATTCAATTATGTTTTTAAATGCACATCTCATATAACAACTAAAATTTTATATTAACTTTTGTTTCGGATTTTTTTTTATCAATCAAGAAATATTTCTTCAATGAAATATCCGTCATTCATTGTGGTAAATTAATTCCATGGTCCAATTGATACGACGTGTATTATTTCTTGTCAGTCACATTGTGTTAACTATACATTTTGGGAACAAACAAAAGAATAATTTGAACTTTGGATTTGTGATAAAAATAATATATGCGAATGTTCTTTAATAGGGAGAAAGCCATTCTCAAGAATTTTTTATTCATCACAAATATATGTATTATTATAACACTTCGCTTTATATTTATCTTATTTTCTTAATACTTGTACTGAATTCAACAAAAAACATCTTTTTGGATGGGAATTTTGTTCGTTAGTACATTGAAATGAATGATTTATATTATATATAACAATATGTCATTTCTTTGAAAAATACATGCTTTTTCATTTAAAACACAAAAATTCAATCAGCAAAGAATGAATGATGGAATATATACATATTGAGTTTTATTAAGTGAGAGCGAAATAAAATACGATATACATTTGAGATTATTAATAAGCGAATACAAGGTAATTATTATTAATTGGTTTTTCGTTTTTTCTCTCCTCCAGAACTTGATGCATTTTTTCTTTTACCCAAACTTGTAATATTGATATTATTATTGTTGTTGTTGTTGTTGTTGTTATTAAGATCAGTACGGACACCTCTGGTAGCGGAATTTATAGAACGGATAGAACTTGAAGTAGCAGGGATTATGAGAGAATTTCTTGAAGTTGTGTCAGTACGGACTTTGTTGGTAGAGGTGTGAACGGAATTTTTTGCAACACGATTAATTCGAGCAGAATTTGTAGTCGTAGCAGAAGTTTTAGCGGCACGAACTGAATTCGTAGCAGCACCATTAGTTCGAGCGGAATTTGTAGCCGTAGAAGTTTTAGTGGCGCGAATGAAATTTGAAGCAGCAGTGTCGCGGACAAAATTTGTTGCAAAACTATTTGATTCACTTCCGGTCCGGGAAATCGTTGGACGAGTAATAATTGACTTAGGCTTCAAAATCTTAATGATGGTGATCCTACAGGCTCCAACATCTAAAATAAACATAAATAACATAGATATAACACTATTATTATACATATGTTTCAAATTATATATACAAAAAACCAAGATTTAACAAACCTCTTGAGCTGCCTTAAGTGAATTTTCATCTTTACAAAACTTGTGGATGTTATTTATGTCTTCTAATACAAGGTTTAATTCACCCTTGAGTTCGTTTTTCCTTTTGATTTTACTTTTGGTTGGTAAGCTAAAAGTTTCTTGATAATTGTTCACAAATACGTTGCAAGAAGTGTGGATTTTTTCTAATATTTCAATAACAGTTTGGTCCATGTTTTGTGTGGAAAGAAAAGTGAATATAGATATTAAAGTTGAAAAAGAAAAAGCAACAGATACAGATATTAAGAAAAAAAATCGGAACAGAAATGAAAATTTTATTACATTGACAACATCTTCATTAGTAATGATGATGTAATGTGTAAATCTTACACGTGTATCTAACTGGTAAAAAAAAATGAGGACCCTTATCCTGGACCCCCGGTCTAGAAAAAAATACGATCTAACTTTCGTGTAACTGTTAATAGACTAACATGTATTTCATTAGAATCATATTTCCCAAGAAAAGACAAAGACAAACAAAAAGAATGGGAGACCCGGATGAATAATTTAATTATTTGAAAACACTATTCAAAAAGAAAATTGCCCATTTTATTAATACTGAATTTCAGAATGTCGAATTGTTACGCCCGAAAGTTTTAAAGCCACTTTTAAAATTATTCGAAAAACTATCACTCTTAAAAATGTTTATTTAAATGATAATGAAAAATTTCCATAAATTTAATAAATGAAGTAAGTAATATCAACTATAGTTATCGAAATGGTTTAAACGGTGTGAAAAATGGCATCCAACTTGTTTTTTTAGGATTAATATTGAGCGAGAATAAGTTGTTTTTTTTTTGATTTTTATTTTATAACTATAATCTTTCTCTAAAAATTATATCTATTTTTTTAAGTAAATTTAGATTGTTGCTTTTTACACAATTTAATTAATTCAGAAACTCGTTTATTCGTATAGGTCAGTCTCGGGGATTGGATTCATAAGGAAAAATGTTTATATTAATGTGTTGCAAAATTGCTAAATTTACAAATATTTTTAAAATTTCCTTACCTATCAGAATGATGAAGTATTCATGAACTTCATGTATAATCTAAATTATACTTTTTTCTAAAAATTTTTCAAAGATCTTTAATTTGACCTGGTTAATCATTCTTTTAATTTCTGCCAACTAATATTTAAACTCATGCAGCACAAGTATTCATTAAAACCTGATTTCATTCCATTCCTTATATTAAAGTTTTTTAGTCTAACTCTTCTAAAATTACAAAAGAAATTTAAATTCTAAAAAACGACATTTAGGTTTTTGGAAAAGTTATAAGACTTTTCAGAACTTCTTAATGGTAAAGAAGAATATAATGTTATTATTGAAGTTGATCAGGAACAATATAAAAAAACCTTCAAATACTGTTCTCGGTGATAAAAATAATAAAACCAAATTTATTCTCAAGTCAGACTTTTATATTAATTATTTATTTTTTACAATATACAAGAAAATGAAAGGCTCGTGTAACAGAAATCCGGTAATTTTTTTATGTGATTTTTTAGATTTTGTAATGTAAACAATTTCCTTTCAAAAAAAAATTCTCTAATATAGTATTCCTACACCGGCCATTTTTCTCATTTTTCTAATATTTCTAATTCTAATTTTAAATTCTAATTAGAATTAGAGGTAGAAATTGGAGGAAAAAATTTTACCTCAACGAACGGAGGTTGATTAAATATTATTTTTTTTTCTTTATAAAACAAAAAAAAAACAACAACAATGAATCATGAGATAAGAAACACAAGAATCATTATTTATAAATAAAAAAAAAGAATAAATAAATAAGCGTGCGCGAGAATCATTATTAAAAAAAAAAAAGAGGTTAGGATTATTGAATAAAATTTATTTAAATAAATTGATTTTCTTCAACAACAAAAAAAAGTTTTTTTTTTTAATCTAAAAATTAATTTTTTTCACAAAAAAGTTTTTTTTCATCTAAAAAATGTCATGTAATTTAAGCACAATTTGTTATATTGACCAATATACTGAAAATTTTACAAAAACAAACTCAATGGTGAATGCTGTTGGAACTTCTTTTTTTTTCGCTTAATTAATAAATTTAGTGTTGTTTAATACACCGAAGTCCAAAAAATTACATCATTTTGCACATGAGTAATTAATGAAAGCGTGAATTTCAGCTAAAAAAAAAGAATAATATAAAATACACTAATTACAAATATAATATTATATAATAGAGTTGGGTCAAAAAAATGTATCATTCCACTTATAAATAAAATAGATACTTGATTATATAACAGTTATCCCGGAGAAATAAAATGAAACTTAAATTTTTTTTTTTTTTAATTCTGATAAATATCATTTTTATCTAATAATAATGAAAAAAAAGAAGTAAAATAAAATCTGTGGTTCAAATATTTATTATTTATTTATTATTTATCGTTTATTACTATTTATTTACATATTATCCACTTTTGTACGAAATATTTATTTATTTTTTAAAAAATTTTTAATAACTAAAAATAATATCGAAAAAAAAAAGGAAATAATATAAGTCAATTATTTTTATTATTATTATCAACCTTTGTGAATAATATATAAATAATATAAATAATAATAATTGTCCATTTGTTGTACTATAACAATTTTTCTGGAGAAAAAAAATATAAACGAGACTTGAATCTTTTTTTGATTCATTTTCCATTTTAATTTCCTTCTTTTTTCTCATTTTCTTCTTTAAATTATTAAATAAAAAGATATATGAATTAAATAAAATCCTCAGTTTAAATATTTATTATTTATTGTTTATTTTTATTTATTTATTATCCACCTTCGCAAAATATACATATATATAATTTATCACATACGCACGAATAAATATATAAATAATATAAATAACAATGATTTTCTATTGAGTTTTATATTGCTATATTATTATACCAGAACAATTTTTATCAGTTATCCCGTAGAAATAAAATTCAATTTTTTTTTTTTGATTAATTTGATAAATATCATTTTCTTCTTTTTTTTGAATTATTAAATATAAAGTCATATGAATTAAAATCATTGGTTCAAATATTTATTATTTTTCATACTAATAAATAATACAACCAATCATTTGTATAAATCTTAATCTCTTAATCAATATATTTAAACATTACATTAAAGTTTATTTAAAACCTTCCACCTCAATTTAATTGTATTTGGACATTAATAAATTATATAATCAATCATACGTATAAATTTTAATTACAAGGCGGCTATATCCAAAACCATCTAGTTTTTTAATTTAATTAATGATAAATATTAAATTAAATAAATTCTATAATTTGAATAATTTTATCAACACATACATCCTGTCTGCATGCAGACAGGTTATATATATTTTGGCGCAGACGGCCCAAATCTTTACATAATATTGGCTTAATTTTTTATATAATTTCAGCCTAATAATTTATAAATTCAAGGCACAAATTTACGCCGATCATATCTGAATCATCAATGATGTCTATAAAGATACATATGTAAAAAATTTAGGAGGCTTGCTATGAATTATTATAATAATAATAATAATAAGATAAAAGCAGCCACATTAAAATTTTTTATTACGATTCCCTAAAAGAAGATTATCTTTAATTCATTCATTATATAAAAGGAAATAACTAAAACTGATCACTCATAGCCACTAGAAATGGCTTATGAATAAATTAATGACTTGTAAAAGATAATAATTAAAAATGGCTTATGAGTAAATTAATGGCTTGTAGCTAATAAAGTAAAAAAATACGGCTAAGTGATAATAATTAAAAAAAGGCTTATTTAAATTTAAAGTTCATTTATTAAATTATACCTTGGCTAGAAAGTAGCCAGCCAAAAGATTATATAAATCGCCAGCTTTGTTATGGGAAATGAAAAAAAAAAAAAATTCAAGATGAAATCAAAACTTGTTATCTTTCTGTGTGCTCTATTCACTGTTGTCCTCTTCGCTGAATTATCTGAAGCTAAAGATATAAAACGTGATGCTGAAGCAGAGCCAGACCCTAACTTCTACTACTACTACAAACGTGGAATGCGTTGGAGTTCTTTTTGATTGAAAATGTCCATAACAATGTCAAGNTTTTTTATTACGATTCCCTAAAAGAAGATTATCTTTAATTCATTCATTATATAAAAGGAAATAACTAAAACTGATCACTCATAGCCACTAGAAATGGCTTATGAATAAATTAATGACTTGTAAAAGATAATAATTAAAAATGGCTTATGAGTAAATTAATGGCTTGTAGCTAATAAAGTAAAAAAATACGGCTAAGTGATAATAATTAAAAAAAGGCTTATTTAAATTTAAAGTTCATTTATTAAATTATACCTTGGCTAGAAAGTAGCCAGCCAAAAGATTATATAAATCGCCAGCTTTGTTATGGGAAATGAAAAAAAAAAAAAATTCAAGATGAAATCAAAACTTGTTATCTTTCTGTGTGCTCTATTCACTGTTGTCCTCTTCGCTGAATTATCTGAAGCTAAAGATATAAAACGTGATGCTGAAGCAGAGCCAGACCCTAACTTCTACTACTACTACAAACGTGGAATGCGTTGGAGTTCTTTTTGATTGAAAATGTCCATAACAATGTCAAGTCGCTGCATCAAGCTTAAAAGTTATGCACGATCAATCTGTTCCTTTGACGATCACTATTCCATTTTTTGCAAGAGCCCTTTTATGAAATTGTTAAAGTACTTGGCAAAATAAATAGCTCATAAAAATAAATTTTTTTTTCGTGATAGAACATTGAACTTGTAACTTGTAAATTTGTATTTTTAAATTCGATAAAGAAAATCAATGTAAACAAATTTTTGAAAGTGAACAAAATTTAATAAAAACGGAATATGATCGTAACATTCTTAAAAACATAAAATGTAGTGTAGTATAATAATATCTGCACAAGCCTAAAAGTTATGAGAATTTGCTCCTTTGACGATTGGTTTTTTGTAAAAAGCCCTTTTATAAAATTGTCACAAACGTAGTAAAGGAAAAAATAAATTTCATGTTTTTTGAATTTTCGTGCTACCCACACATTGTAAAGATACCAAATCCTATGATAAACACTTTATTAAATTAAAGCAGTTTTGTTTTGAATATTGACAATAATAAATATTAACACAATTTAAGATATTTAATATGTCAAGATTTATTCTGATAAGGAAAGTATTCTTTTTTTTTATGAATTTGATTGTAAACGATGACTTAAATTGTTTAAGAAAGTACTGGCTTAAATATTTATTACTTTATATAGTTTTAAATCGTTTAAATAAAGAATCTCATATGATATATACAGTGCAGTAATTTTAAATAATTAAAAATAATAATAATGAAATAATTATTAGGTTTTAAATAACGAGCAGAGCAGAAAGAGTTGTTTTTAAAGTAATAAAGTCTTCATCAGGCCACTCTTCCAATTTCCCAGGTAACATAGGATTCCGTGCGTGCAATTCCCACTTAATTACACTAAAGCAGATTCAACAAATAATATTTTGTAATGATAAACTAAAGTGAAGTGATTAACCAAGAAGCTTTTGATTCAATAAGATGATTTTCTGATTTCTCATATAATTTCTCCCAACTTATTAGCAGAAATTTGGTATCATATTTTCTGCATCGATAATTTTGCTATAGACATATCTGTATAAAATTATTAACAATATACAAAAATTTATAAGTGTTTGTTAAAGAATTGAATAGTGACTCTAATAGAGATAATTTATTTCATTTTATTTTATTTTATTTTATTTTATTTTATTTTATTTAATTTAATTTAATTTATTTAATTTAATTTAATTTGTTTGTTTAATTTAATTTATTTAATTTATTTATTTCACCGATTTATTTATTTAATTTATCTTCAATTTAATTTAATTTAATTATTTTTATTTATTTATTTATTTATTTATTTTATTTTATTAATTGATTTTCATTTTAATTGATTTTCTTGTAGCTTTTCGAGTTCTTCAGGTTTGAATATAATAATTTTTATTATTTTCTACGTATTATAATTAATAAATGGTTGTTCATAAATCATTGATGTGATGAAATGGTCCGATGTAATCTTTAATTACTATTAACTATTATTTAAATATTATGATTCCATACATTCCATTTATTTGTATTTATTAATCTACGCATCTACGCATTCACATGTGAATTAAAATATAAAATATATAAATAGACCCACTACGCAATTCAACTTCATCATTATTGAATGTGTTACATTACACTCCGCAAGATGAGATAGATAAAGGAATAATTTGTTTATTTGTTAATAAGAGTGATCCCAAAGAACTTTTTGAAGCATTACAAGAGATCGAATAATGATTGTTGTCTGATCGACAAATTCAAGAATTTCAATATATTATCAAATGGATTTATCCACGGGATTAAGGTTAAGGTTCGACCAATTGAAAATTTTGAGGATATTATTAAGTTCTAGGGGAAACTTGAGATGTAAATGCACCACATTCGCATGATTTTCAGTTGCAGAAAATAATCAAATTTGAAAAAAAAGGCATCCCGTCCACGTCACCACTTTCAAAGTTTCCGACTATTGGAAGAAGAATAGAGAAAATCTTGTTGGTAAATTTAGTTAAGATCGAAGATAAATTAATTAATATGTGTCCTCTTGAATATTTATTCATTCATTCTTTTTTTGAATTTTCATTTATTCATTTCAAAATATACAAACATTCAAATATTATTCAAAATATATGAACATTTAAAAATTAATACAAACATTTTAGGTTAAAAAAAAATTGTCAAGTTTATTAGTTTTATAATTTATTTTTTTTGTTGTAGATGAGTTTTCATATCCATTATTAAATAATAATTTGCAATTATTATTGTTATTACTTTTTTATTTTGCAGATTTATTATTTTTTTTTTTTTACAAAGATGGTGTTTTATATTTTTATGTTTACTTTATACGATGGGATGGGAATTTTATTGAATTTTTTTTTATTAAAAAACAAATGAATAATTGAAAAAAAGATGAATAATGAGTTACAACTACTACAAAAAATAATAGTTTTGGTGATAATCTTAACCGTTAGTCTAGTCTCTTTTTTTTTTTACTTCTTTATGTTTTTATTATATTGTGAATAATTATTGAAAAAAAATGTCAGATACAATATTTTTAAAGAATATATAAATAAAAGTTTAACACTCAATCTTTAATATTTTTGGGGGAATTTTTTGTGCGTCATAATAATAATTAATTTTTATATTTAATATTAAAAAAAACACGTGCATCATAAATAATTTTAATACTTTTAGTCAAATTTATATTTCCTTTATTGCTGTTTTCCTAAAATCGAAATTACAAACTGAGCAAATTGAATTTGTACTCTACGCATTATGTTGAGATTTTATAATATCAAAAATAAAACTAATAAATAGTGCTTTATAATTTAACAAGTAAAATACAAATAATAAAAATAAAAATATACATGTCAAATAAAATTAATAAAATTTAAAAATTAGACATATCCAAATCAACTATTCTAGAATCGCCTAAATGACATGGAAATGAATTATTATAATTAATTATAAAAATAATATAATATAAAAATTAATATAAAAATACTTATAAAAATACTTACCAATGTCAATGCTTAAAGCAGAAGTAGATTCAGTTAATTCTTCAAGTTCCCTTTCAAAATTTTCTTCATTCTTGGGTTTTGGAAGATTTGAATAATTAAGAAGTCGATTGGTATAAATTGCTTGTGGGTTGTAGTTGTTGTAGTTGTTAAATTAGTTGATTCGTGATTTACTAAAAACTCTTCAGCTTTTTTAATTTGAATTCCAATTTCTGAATCCTTATTTTTCCCTTTGTAAAAATAATCTTTATAATCAAAAAAGTATTCAAACAACTCATTCCATAATTCTTCAAAAGTTGGTCTATGTGTAACTCAAGTATCCCAACACCTCATAATCATTCTTGTAATTAATTTTGGAATATGAAATAGAATTTTGGTCGAAATCCATTGCATATTTTCATAGCTAAATCTTTATCATTTGGTATATTAGAATATGGAGTAAAGCCCATAACTATTTCGTAAACGATAATTCCAAATGAATATACATCAGAAGCTTTTGTATATTCTTCACCACTAATACTTCTGATACATCCATTAATTATTGTTATTTTTTTTTATCACATAATTACTCAATAAAATCAAAATTAATTTATTACTAACAAAAATTAATTTGTAAGTTTATCATTTTTTATTTAATCGAAATAAGTAATTTAAGGCCTGCTCATTATAATCATTTAACAGTCTATTTTTTACATTTGTTGAAAAAGAAGAATTTATGAAAAAAATTGTCATGATAACTTATCTCTCTGATTTATTCATATTATTTATTTATTAAATGCCGAGAGTGCCTTTGTTAACTTCTAAAAGGTTAATACGGAATTTAAATTTCATAAGCCAGCTCTATTACAATCCAATCAATCAGAAAGAAATTCATCATATGAACAATTTATTAAAAAATCCAATTATCTCTTCCAATTTTCTTTTACCAAAAAAAAAATTTATTGATCCAATTACATTAATTGAGATAAGGAGTATTCAATCAAATAACGAAACATCAAATGCCCTTTAAATTACGAAAATAAAAATTTATTTTATATTATGCTGTTTATAAAAAAATCAAATCATTTCCTTTACCAATTTTTTAAAGTGCATACCATTTGATAATGGACTCTTTTACCAAAAAAATTCTAAAAAATATTCAATTATATTAATTAGTCCATGACTAAATCACAAATATACAGTATGCTCATCATAATAATCTCATGTAACACACAACATAATTCATATATTTTCTGATAGAACTTATTATTTTTTTCATGTAAAAATATAATAAAATTTTATTGATAACATATGTATATACAAAGCCAATCAAAAAAAAAATAACCAAAAAAAATAACGTATAAAATGAAAAGAAAATTTTCGTCACGAGATCACAACAACAAAAGATTTTATATCGAAACACAGCAACATACAACAATGTAGATAAAAATTAATTTGCTACATAATAAACTTTTTTATTTTATAAAATTGAAACTAAGTATATATAGAGCTATATATATTTTTGTAAAAGTAAAATCAAAAAAATATAGTTTTACATACAAAAATTTTTATAAGTGATGAAATAAACATATCTCATTAGAGTCCGGATAATCTATGAACATATCTCATATGAGTTGGATTACTTATGAACATATCTTATATAAGTTGGATAACCTATGAACATATTTCATTAGAATTTAGATATCTTATGAACGTATCTTAGTTTAGATATCTTATGAACGTATCTAAGGAAGCAAATATTTTCGAAATATTTCACCATATGAAAATTTTCAAAAATTTTTGTACATAAAATTATATTTTTTGGATTCGCTCGCGATTTACAGAACATGGAATAACTTTTTTTACTAAAATATTTTTATTATAGATAAAAAGGTCTTGTTCTTAGCTATAAGATGGTATGTGTTTCATCCCCGTAGCATCGATATTCATCGAGTTATTGCATTTTAATCAAAACGTCCATGAAAATTTCTGGAACTTTTGGAATGAAAATTCTTGCGGATGTTTTGAATTTAAATGTAATAACTTGATGAATATCTACGCTACATATATGAACATACATACCGTCTTGTAGCTAAGAACGAGGCCTTTCTATCTATAATAGAAACATTTTAGTAAAAAATTGTCACATGTTTTGTAAATCGCGAGTGAAGCCAAAAAAATGGAATTTTATGAAAAAAAATTTTTGAAAATTTTTGTAGGCAGTGAAAATATATGCCTCCAAAATTTTTCTGATGTAAAATCCTTAAAGATCATAATTTTGGTTAAAATTTCAATAATGCTGGCCTCGGATTTCTCAAATTTAGATTAAAAATATCTTCTGTTGGGTCAAAAATTTTGCATAATTTTGGCTGAAAATTATGAACTGGCTGTCTATCTGAAGCAGATCTGCCGATCAACGCGAATTTCCATGTGTTGTATAATTAATTGCACGTGTGATTTCCCACTTTGAATGAATTTTTAATGTGATAATAAATAAAAATCAAGATCCTCAAATATCCTGTTTATCTTTTAAAAAAATGAATCAGCTGTTTCAACCCCCTTAAAGTTATATATTTTTACATATAAAATATTATAAATAATGTTTTTTTAAATAAAAATATGGTGGTTTTACTATTAAAATAGTATTAAAGTTGTTTAAGCTTTGAAAACTTTTATACAACGAAGTAAATTACTAATAACTTATAAAAATTAGAATGTAAGCGTATAATGATTGAATTCAAGTAAAAACACTTCTATTACATAAAGCTAGTATATATGACCTTAACTTTTGAAATCGGCTGCTCTAAGAAAAGTATATGTGGTTTTGTCCTTGGAGATTATCTTTTTTTACATGGTCGTCTCATCTTGTGTAACCGATTTACTTGGAGTTGTCCCTTCCATTAAATTCATTAAATTAACTATCCCCTAGATTTTATTAACCATATCCATTAAATTCATTAAATTAACTATCCCCTAGATTTTATTAACCATATTAGCCATATGCCCCTTAACTGTCCGAATTTCCGGATTTAGGTATTTCAATTTATTATCGAAAACTTTAAATTGCACCTATGGTGTTATATTAAACACCACACCACAATAAATTTTGTTAGTTGATATTAATTAAGGTTAGGATTTAAAATATGATAATCAGATGTGAAAATAGTAAAAAAAAAAATAATAAATCAAATATAATAATACTACTTTGACAATCAAGGATATTTCCGATACGTCAGTTTCCCATATATAACTAAATTAGTAATTTTTTTGTAGATAATAATAAAGCAGACTTTTATATTAAATTAGTCAGAATGGTCCTGGCCATCTGAAGGTGAATACGTTGAACGTCGATCATATAAATGCAGTTCCAAATGTTGAAAATTTGACATTATTTTCTCCTATTCGAATTCAAAATTTGCAAAAGATGAAATTAGCAATTTGTAATTAAAATTAACATCGAAATATTAAAAACAAAATTTTCACTCACTGAACAACCTATCAATTGTCACCAAAATAAAATAATGTAAAAACGAATCCGAATAACAATAATCTGTTCGTGATCGCTTTATTAGATAAATTTCGCTTCCTTTGGAAATGATCCTCAAAAGACAATTTTCAGAAAATCCTTAATAATAACTCAAACTTCATACAGAAAACTTGTAACACTGACCAAAACGAACATCTAACCAAAAATACTAGTCTCGTGGCACCAATTATTTTAAATTCCAAATTATATATTCTTTTTCAGGGATCAGAACGAACTAATGAGTTCATTGAGGTTAATTAGGATAATTAGGACAAATGGTTGCCAGAAATTTAAATTTGGAGAAGCAAATCATAATCTGATACTGAAAAAGTATAAAAGTCAAGAAAATGGTTATAGCATTCACATAATTAAACGATGACCAAACTAATTGGACTAATATTCTCCATAATTTTAATAATAATAAATGCTTCAATTTTCGAAGCCATCCCATTAAGCAAACACAAAGGGCGGTCGCCATTATACCGAAAGAAATTTGATGGATTTACACTTCGTTCCGCAATTCCAAATTCTGATAAAACGTGGGGTAATTGGGCCGGAACTATTAATCTGGCGCCTGAAGCTATTTTCAAACCAAACACTCTCACCGACCTCCAAGACATCGTGAATCTGGCAAGAACGAATGGGAAAACGATTCGGTGTGCCGCTGAGGGGCATACTGGAAGTTCGTTGTCAGCGACAAAGAAATATTTGGTGATAGTTAATAATTTAAATAACATTCAAGTTCTGCAGGACAAACAATATGGTTGGGTCGTTACTGCGGAAGCTGGTAGGTTCTTTCTAGTAGGTAATAACTGTTATGAAACTGTTGAGATCGACTAATTTAATCGATGATGAAAACCAATCAGGCACTCCAATAAAAGAAATCGATGATGCCCTACGAAACAACGACCCGCCGTTGGCTCTTTCATCGGCGGCTGCGCCGGACTACTTAAGAGCTTCAGGTGTTGTTGCAACTGGGTCACATGGCGCAAAAACCACATTAAGCATCATGGCTGATCTTGTTGTTTCGATGAAGATCGTCTCCGCTGATGGCAAAGTATATGAATTCAGCGACACAACGAATGCTTTGGAAATGCAGGCAGCTAGAGTTAACTTAGGTAATTATAAAATTTATAAAATTTAATGATCTATCGACGATTCGATATTAACCCTTTTTGTTTAGGCTTACTTGGTATCATTTATTCTGTGACCTTCCGTACGGAGCCAATGTTTAATCTTCGTATGACAGATACTCTTCCGCTAGCCAAAGATTTCCTTGTCCCATCAGTCGTGAAGCAGTTGTTTGAATCTTCGGACAGTCTTCAAATGTTTTATTGGCCATTCAACTCATTTGAAGTATTTCAATCATTTGATCCGACTAAAGATAAAATGTGGATAAAACAATGGGTGCGAACCGAAGAAAAACCAACTTTGTCATCAGAAGAATTCGCTGCCATTCGTGTTCTTCAAAACGCGACTAGTTACCTAGCGAACTTTGAATATCAGGCCATGCTTGATACCCTAGAATTAACTCCGGTCATTTGTTCAGCGCTCTGGAATGAGGGGCCCGGATCATTACCAGCTAACTACGTACTTCAGGCTCCCGACGCAATCCATTATTTGTCTTCCGAAACTAAAAATATCCCGATGAATTTACTTGCGTTTGGATTCAAAGTTGATCCGGATTTTAATAATTTCGTTGAGGAATATCAGGCCATCATCAAAGCGGTTAGCATTCTTTAATTTCTATATTATATATATATTTATTTATGGGAAAAAATGAAACCGCAATCTCTATAATTTACAGATTTACGCGGACGCAGCACAAGATTCTTTCCCATTTAACTCAGTTGCCGAGGCACGAATCATAAGATCGTCGCAAACTTTACTCGCACCTAACTTCGACCCGGATCCAAATGCTATCTACTGCTTCATTGAATTGGCCTCCTACCATTTTACGCCTGGTTTCCAAACTTTCGCTTCATCGTTAGTACAGAAATGGATCCAAAATTATAACGCGAAGTACGTATTTTCCCTGTTCATTTTTTTTTTTTGCTGATTTAAATCACATTAGTGGAATTTCGAATTAACCCGTCGTTAATTATTCATCAATAGACCCCATTGGTCCAAAGAATGGGAATTTGTGCCTAATGTAAAATCGTATCTTTCCCAAGCATACAAAACGCAAATCAATACCTTTGAGAAAATACGTGAAAAATATGATCCGGACAAACTGTTCTTCGATAATGAGTCATTGAAAGAAATTTTCGATGGTGCTCTCACCTAAATAAATGTATTTTTAATAATTTTATATAAATTTGTCCGAACTGTAATTCTCCATTATTATTCAAGTACTTCATTTGTTTCATAGAAATAAGAGGGCATTTCCCAAATAGCATGTATTTTTAATCATATTTATATATTATAAATATAAAAAAAATAAAATTACATCTTTAACGTCAACCTTAAGTGTTCAGCTTCGCGAGTGCAACCTTAATGTTAAAAATCAATTGTCTCCTTTCTTCTGCCCGAAATGCAATTGTGATAGTCTTGATCGTGATTAATAAAGGTAAAAAAAGTGTTGTAGACATAATTCGCTAATCTCTAAATGCGAATATTTCAACACTAAAGCTGATGCATTTATGTAAATACCAATCAAGGATCTTTTTTTAAAAAAAAAAAAGTGGAGAAAATTATCGATAGTTATCGTGATATGTGACGATGGTTATTATACATTTAATATCATTGCAATTCTTGAATACCATTTGAAGTTTATTATTTATATTTATTTATTATATTTATTACTCATACATATATATTAAGTATAAAATAATAATGATGATATCATGTTATTATGTTATTGTTGCTTATAGGTGACATTATATTGTTAATTTTAACATCTGTGCTAATGATTTCAATGTTTTGTCTCTATCTACATTATTTGCAGTTGATTTATCTAATATTAACATATGTTTCCTTTTGATTATCTTAACCCCTTTTTATTCACAGTTCTTCCCAGTAGATTACTTCGCCATTTTGCTAATTCTTTTATTTAGTATTACCATAATTGGTGTAATCTCAATAGGCATAAGATTTTTATGGATTACTTTATTCAAAATATGTTTTCACCTCAAGGATTATTATTTGCTGTTAGTTAATTAACAATAACTTTGAATTATGCTTTGGCTATGGTGGTTACTCCTCAATTTGGAAGTCAGAAATATGTCATTAGTTCATTTTTATTTTATTAATTTACGCACAACAATTGCAAACGTTCTTTCCATGTGAAACAATAATTTTTATTATTGAAATTTATCCTTTTTTTCAAAAATCAGGTCAGGGTGTAAAATTGTAATAGTAAATTATATGTATAATTCTTTTTTCGGCTAATTCATAGTAAATTATCTTTTGTGATCATTTCACGTAATATAATATTTTTTTTGTTCATAAGCATGTTGAAGCTTAAGTTAAGCAAATATTCTTTATACAATCAAATTTGCCTTTAAGAGAAACGAATAAATCACGAATGATTGATAAAGTAATCGAAAAAGGCTTCACACACGTATGCAAACATAATCGAATTATTTAAGTTTCAAAACTTTAATCTTTCCCCCGATAACTATCCTTGGATATGAATACCAATTAATTTTGTGGTCCTTTCATTTGTCATATATTATTAGAATTGTTGTTGCAAATGTCATAATTAAAGGCCTCCCATTGGTCAGCGATGAGTTTAGAGAAACCATAATAATATTTTTTTGAAAAGAAAGAATTAAAATTAACGTTACGTTATTTTAATAAAATCATATGATTGATGATTGATTTTGATTGATTGATGAAATTCATGCATCCATGCATGAATATTAAATTATTCAAATTTATTATTTTAGTTAAAATGTTTTAATCTAAATACAAATATTTATAAACGATATTAATAAAATATTATAAACTACGTTTATCTCTTTACAAATTTCCTTTATTATCTCGAATTATAAAGTTCTTTCAAATCTTTATATTACTCATAATTAATTCTCTGAATATATTATTTTATCGTTGATTGAGATAACTGGAAACATTTTACTATAAATTATTTCAGTAATTCGTTTATCGAATTTATCGTTAATTCATTGTGAACTTTAGTAATTTAAAAAAAAAAAATTCGTTCTTATTCCTGCTATTTATCCTATATAAAAAAAAGGAAACTAGAAAAAAATCTTAATGACAAAATAAAATAACTGGATTCAGTAAATAATTAAATATTAATTTGAAAATGAGCCTGGGGCATATTAAATTAGTGTTACGGAAATAATGCACACGTGTTAAACCCAAAAAAAAATCCTTTGTGCTTGTTTTTCTCGTTAAATAGAATAACGAAAAAAAAGTTAGTAATAAAGTTTATAAGAAATGAAAGGGAAAATGTAAAGATTCTACTATCGGCTATATTATACTTTTTTTTTTTTTTAAAAAAAAGGAGAATTATGCTTCGTTGTTTCAATTGCAAAAGTCCCCTAAAACAGTTAGAACGCCAAAATATTCGGGCTCACTATTAACATATATTGATTCAAAAATCCTCTTTTTTTTAATGATTACTTCGCGGGCTTCTTTTCATACTTATTTTCAAGCGCAGCCATTTATTAATAACATACGGGAATGGTAAAAACAATTGAAGGAGTAGTATTAAAAGACAACCGAAAAAAATTTTATTTATTAAAGGAAGAAAAGACTACGAAGAAAAAAAAGAAAAAAAGAAAACGACTTTTATATTAATATTTAGCAAAAGACAGAAGAAAATTGTTACGAAAAGGAACAAAAATAGAACTTTTTAAAAGAAATAAGGAAAGAAGACAAAAAATAATGAAAGAAAATATAACAGTAATACATTGGAAACAAATAAAAGAAAGGAACAGATTATGAAATATAGATCATAAAAAAAATTATTTCTCTTTTAATGACAATTATTTTATATGTATTTTAGTAGAGAAACTCAATATGCGATATTGAAAAAGAACCATGATAATACGTAGTTTTGAGAGTATATTATTCAAAACTCAATAAATATAAAATTAAAGCTCAAAAACTTGTTATTTGAAATAAAGTTTGAACCATGGTTAAAACGTGATATTGAAATTTGAAAATTGCTTCGTCCGGTTACCCACGAATTTGAACTAATTGTCATTTGGTTCTATACGCGCCATGACTAATATTGCGAAAATGAAAAGTTTAGTGCGATTCGGAATATATGCGTTAATAGGAAAAAAACGGAATATTATAATTCAAAATTAATTTATGCATACAAATTTTAATTTCATTAATGCAAGAAATCTGTTTAAAAATATAAAATAAGCTTAGTTTTTGAAAATTTTAAAAATATAAATAGCCCAATAAATTTAAAAATTCAAATCTTCCAGAACGAGCATGTTTTCCTGCACCAAATCAATATAATTTTTATCAATTTTTGTTGCAGGTTTTTATTGTTCAAATTATAATACGGAAGTAATAACCTTTGTTCTAATCCATATACTTTGTTATAAAACTAACATCTGTTAAATATTAAAAAATAAAAAAATAAATATAATAATATTAAATGAAGACAATAAGACAAAACCTTAGGAATTGTCGTATTATTTTTAAACATAAATGAATCGTCCATGTATTTGTGCATAAGGTCAGTTATTTTTTAACAAAATGTTAGTATTCTTAATAATTACTGCATCTAAATTAAAATTAAATTTTACAGACCGAAATCACCAAAAGACCTTATAGATTCTCTCGTGAAACTATCTAATTTCACTATTCTGTTAATATGTTCAAGTGTTAAAACTCCATCATAAAGATTATCCTACAGTTCTGGTCATCTATTATAAAATGTATTACCAAAATTTAAAATAAAAATAAAAAATACTAGAGAATAAAATATTTTTTTTACCATAAAGAGCACCAGCAACGTGACAAATAGTAGCGTCAATGCCAAAAATAATAATGATTAAAACTTCACATTAATTTAAGTATTCATCATAACCGTTGTCCCAAATCAAGGTAATAACTTGCTAATGGAGTTTTGGATGAATAAATGAGAGAAATGAAGTAACATAAGAAGAGTTCCAAAGTCTATGGTTACATTAGCAAAAACTGATCACATCCTCACGTTTTGATATTTCCTTTGATATAATTAAAGATATTTTAAGAGGTTTTAAAGAGTTATTAAAGATAAGATATTAAAGATATTAAGATATTATACAGTTACCTATATTATAATTTAAAAATTTTATTTTACCATTTCAACTATGATATTAGCCATCAGACAAGCAATAATTTTTGAAAACCATTTCTGTCCACTTATAATAATTTTAGGATCTTATAAAAATAATAACAGATAATAACAATTATTATTATTATTATTATTTATTAAAGTAATCTTTCCAAAAAAATACACCATAAAAATGACTTACTGGAACGATCTCCGATTTCCTTATTAATAGCAATCATAAGTCATTCTTGCATTCTTCCTGTATATAAAGATAATTTTCCAGTAATTTCTTCAAATCCATCTACCCTCGGTAAAAAAAATGCAGAGGCATAATCTATAATATTTGTAATAAACATGATATAATTTAGATGTACATACATTTATTATTAATTAAAATAAGATAAATAAATCTTTTTTGTTTACATTTTCACGGCTTTATTCTACTTTCTTCTTATTCTCCAACGTCGGGAATTTTGAAATTGATTATATTATAAATAACAATTTTGGATATAAAAAAAATTTTACTGTTTATTGATAAATAAAAGAATCAATAATTAAAATAATTATAACTGATAAATAATCTGATTTATACTATACTATAAAGTTCTTGAAGTAGTCTAATTGTGAAGATTCCCTTGAAATTATAAAAACTTACTGAAGACTCTTTAATATTTCTTTTTGACAAATGGCAGCCTAAAATATTGAATCAGTAAGTTGACAATTAATAATTGATAGATTTTCTAACTGCTATTGAGTTTTGCTAATAAATTTAAAATAAATAATTAAATTAAATTTAATAAAATTAAACTTTTCTATTTTTTAGTGATACTTATATTTTTACAATATTAATTCTGGCCAATAAGAAAGAATTCAACACCCAATAAAAATTAGCAAATAAATCTGTCAGATTTTATGATCTTGCAATTTGGTTAGTTGCAGATCAAAAATTCAAAACAAAGCTAAAGAAATATTCATTTTTCAAAATTGCTTGTGGCTTCAAATTTTGACTATGAAACCATCTTCCAGGTCATAAAAAAAATGTTCTTTATAATTTTTTATATCTAAATATCACTTTTAATCTTAACTCTAAGCCTGGTACAAACTAATAAATTTCATTGTGGTATTTAACACCACTGCGTTTTAACAACAAATTTCAAAAAACAATAAATATTCTTCTATTTTATAAGAAAAGAAAGATGAAAAAGAAGAAGCCAACAAATTAATTATATTAATTGTATTGCTTACTTTTCAATTCATTTTTTCCATCACAAAAATTATAATTTTTTTAAATTAGAAAAAAAATTATTAATATAAGGAAGAAGTTCTTAAATTTTTCTCTCAAAAGTAATAAAATAAAAATAAAAAATAAATCCAATGGATATATTTTTGTGAAATAATTGTAATTAATGCAGTAAGAATTCTTGAAATTTTCAAGATACTCTATGTAAATTCACTTCAAAAGTGGAAATTTCTATAAAAAAAAGATTTTATTAAATTTTTTTTTGAATTTTCCATTTAGAAAAATATCAAAGTAAATATTAAAGGCAAATAGTGAAGGAAACAATGAAGACAAACAATGAAGACAAATATTAAAAGAAATATTGAAGAAAATATTAAATGCAAATATTGTAAGAAATATTGATTGAAGGCAAATATTGAAAACAAATATTGAAGGAAACATTGGAAGCAAATATTAAGACAAATATTGAAGGCAAATATTAAAGGAAATATTCAAGTATTAATTACTGTATTACAGTTTGTTATTAACTACTTTGAAATATATTGATGTTGATTATTATCACTTTTTTTTTTCCAACAGAGCCATGCTTCAATAAATCTTTATTAATAAATTATAAGTTATAATAACAAACCAATTTAGAATACATTCATTGGAACTGACTAAAAACCTAATCTACATTAAATTTTACCATTCGATTCATGCCAAGACCAGGAACTAATAGCCATGGATCCATCAGAAAATTTTTTTACTTCTATATATAATATTACCACTATTTATATTACTTTCAGTAAAAGATCATTCTATATAATGTAGTGTTTCTTTCTTAATACCTTCTAATTTATGAATTAAACAGTCTTTTTTACTATCTTGTTTTTTATTTATCTGTTTGTTGTTACTATTTCTTATATTTTTTGTTTTGTTTATATTATTAGTATTATTATTATTATTTTTCTTTTTGTCTGTTGTTTTGATTTCCTGTAATAATTCCCATTCTATAACTTTTTCACATCTTTTATTCCATATTTTCCATAAAATATTTAAAAATTCTGCATATGTTTCTACTATAATATCTGTTATTACATTATTATTCATGAATATTTGCTATAAAATTTCAGGTAGAGCTTTTGAAACATAACCTTTTATAATCTCATAAATAATAATTCATTCTTTGTGTTTTAGTATTTTGTAATCCTTTCTTTTATAATAATTAGTCAGATTAATTTGATTAAGTTTTCTAATTATATTTTCTTCTTTAATTTGTTTTCTATTTTTTACCACTTTTTCTTTTAAAATTATTTAAAATATTCACATAATTTTAAAATTGGATCATTTTCGCCATGTTCTTTATATTCAAACATATGTATAATATCTTTTATACACTGATTGCATATCACATACTTATCCTCTTTGTACAGATCTAGTCTGTGTAAATGTCTTTTTTCCATAGTTACAATTCTTCATTTAACAGTTTCATCATAAAGCTTCATTTAGTGAAGTCAAAATCACTAGTTAAAAATTTATAAAACCTATACATATCAGGTACCAGATAGATATAGTATTTGTGTCTAATATTATACACATATCGAATACTCAATAGGTGTGAAAAATCTTTTTTTACATATATTGGATACCTGATAAGTGTAAAAAATATTTTTTCGCATTTATTGGGTATCCAATATGTGTATGATATTAGGCATGAATATTACACTTATCTGATATCCGATATGTATAGGTTTTATAAATTTTCAACCAGTGAATCATCTATTAATCCTGAAGTCATTTTACTAAGGTGTTTAGTTCTAAAAGTTAAAGTCCAATCTATTTGTCAATTTTTCTCAGATTTTATAAGATTTTCAAATCTATTTTGATACTTCCATTATAACATATTCTTCACTTTTCCATTTTTTTAATAGAATTTTTAATTATTATTTTCAGGAGTATATTTAACCAATAAGATAAAAATTCCTTTTTTTTTATATTATTACATTTTATATTTAAAGTTGTTTCCTTAAAAATATTATTTTCAATACCCTCAATAAATCCTGATATTTTTGCTAATCATCTGCTATATCATTGTATTTGTTTCCCAAGTAAGCTTTAACTTTATGACGATAAACTTTGATCTTTTTGTCTTTTATTGTTTCATGTATTATCTGTAAAATTAACATGTTATTGCTGTCTTTTCTATACTTTTACACCCATCTTTCTTAATCTTTTTGAGATTAAAAATCATGTACATACTATCTGTAAAAATATTTACCATTGTATTCTCTGACATTACTAAAATTACTGTTAGAATAGCCATTACACTGGTCAAAAATTTATAAAACCTACACCTATCTGGTACCCGATAGGTGTAGGTTTTATAAATTTTCGACTAGTGTTAGTTCTGTTCTAGTTGAAAACGGAAAGCTAATTATATTTCCTCTATATAAATTATTTATCTGAAATCCATATATTCTCCAAAGTTAGTTATTTGTAAAGATCTGTCTATATACATCATTATTTTTAGTTTATCTATTAATTTTTTTTCTATCTTTTTTAAATCATTAATTTTTTTCTTTTTCCCTTTAACCATTTATTGATTATACTATTATAATTTTTATCAAGAAAAACTTTACTTTCTCTATTTGCTTCTCTTGCTGATTGTTCTATTATTTTTAAAAAAAATTATAATTTTTTCTATGTCCTCATTAGGTATTCTTATATAATTTTTGAAATTGTTTATGTCAGTATTTATTGTTAAGTATAATACTAGAAATGTTAATTATTATCACTTCTTAAATTGGAAAATTATATAATTTCTGTTAATAATTTTAGTTGTAAAATTTTTTATCTAGTTGATTCTGTCACTGCCAATAGCATATACATATCTTAAAAAATAAACTAGACATGTCAAAGTATAAATTAATTTATACAAAGTGAAATTATAAATAGTTAGATAATTATCATAGTATAGATTTTATCCTATTGTTATTCCTTTTTTGGTGAAGTCACGACACAAAATACCTTCACCTAATTGGTGAGTATTGGTAAGTTTTTAACACTGGTCGAAAATTTATAAACCCTATACCTATCGGATACCATAGGTGTAGTATCTGTGCCTAATATCATACACATATCGGGTACCCGATATGTGTACGATATTAGGCATGGATACTACACCTATCTGGTACCCGATAGGTGTAAGTTTTATAAATTTTCGACCAGTATAAGTTCAATCATTTGTCAACAATATTCTTTTTTGGGAAGATTTTCATGACCCGAAATGGAAAAAAAAGGTCAAGAATTTATATACATGGTAATGATACATGGTACATGGTACATGACCATTTAGAAGAATAATCTCCATCCACCCACCTAAAAAATAACGGGTATTTATACATCAGGAAATTTTAAGGGACGAAAATTTGCGAAAATTTGTGCAATTTTTTCAAAAATTTTTGAAGTGAAAATTTCCGGAAGATTTCTGCATAAAATTTGCGGAAATTTTCACTTTGAAAAATTTTCGAAAAACTTATGCAAATTTTCGCAAATTTTCGCAAATTTTCGCGAAAAAATAAAATAAAAAAAATTCTTATTTTAATTTAGCCAATCAAATCATGTCACACTTAAACAAATGTGATAAAAAAATTTTATTTAACAATATTAAAATTTTAACATTCCTTCTAAAATATCTTTTTTAAAAATTTAAGAAGAATAATAATGGAGACAAGAATCGTAGAAACTAAATAATAATAATAATAATAAAACCGTAATGCAAGGCTAAATAATAATAATAATAATAATAATAAAACNTGACCATTTAGAAGAATAATCTCCATCCACCCACCTAAAAAATAACGGGTATTTATACATCAGGAAATTTTAAGGGACGAAAATTTGCGAAAATTTGTGCAATTTTTTCAAAAATTTTTGAAGTGAAAATTTCCGGAAGATTTCTGCATAAAATTTGCGGAAATTTTCACTTTGAAAAATTTTCGAAAAACTTATGCAAATTTTCGCAAATTTTCGCAAATTTTCGCGAAAAAATAAAATAAAAAAAATTCTTATTTTAATTTAGCCAATCAAATCATGTCACACTTAAACAAATGTGATAAAAAAATTTTATTTAACAATATTAAAATTTTAACATTCCTTCTAAAATATCTTTTTTAAAAATTTAAGAAGAATAATAATGGAGACAAGAATCGTAGAAACTAAATAATAATAATAATAATAAAACCGTAATGCAAGGCTAAATAATAATAATAATAATAATAATAAAACTGTGAGGTTATAATAATAATAATAATAATAATAATAAAACTGTGGGTAAGAATCGTGGTTAAATAATAATAATAATAATAAAACTGTGAGGCAAGAATCGTGTAGGATAAATAATAATAATAATAATAATAATAATAAAACCGTAGGGACAAGAATCGTGGGGGCTAAAAATCGTGGGAGACAAAGGAATAAGAAAAAGAAGAATAATAATAAAACTGTGGGCTATAATAATAATAATAATAATAATAATAATAATAATAAAACCGTGGAGGCTAAATAATAATAATAATAATAATAAAATCGTGGGCTATAATAATAAAATCGTAGGGACAAGAATCGTGAGGGCTAAAAATCATGGAAGAAGAAAAAGAAGAATAATAATAAAATCGCAGGGGCTATAATAATAATAATAATAATAATAATAATAACAAGAATCGTGGGGGCTAAATAATAATAATAATAATAAAACCGTGAGGGCTAAATAATAATAAAAATAAAATCGTAGGGATAAAAATCGTAGGAGCTAAAAATTGTAGAAAACGAAACCGTAGGAGTAAGAATCGTGAGGGCTAAAAATCGTGGGAGACAAGAATAATAATAATAACAAAATCGCGAGGGCTAGTCAATTGTCAGTCATAATATAATTCAAACTATTCTTTCGCCATCCGATGTTCAAATTAGAATTAAGGAAGAATAAGCTCAGAAAATTAATCGGCAAACAAGATGAATTTTGGATATGTACTTAGTCACTTTTTGCAGCAAGTGTATCGTTAAAAATAAACAGCAGACGTTAGACCTGTTCGATTTTCTGCCAAAGAAGGAGTTTTATATTGGAAATAAGCTCAATGAATTTTATTTTGGATTTAATTTTTCATTTAGGAATGTTATTTTCTTTTTATTTTTATTTTTTATAGGTTTTATTTTATTTAGTAGGTAAATTTTTTATATGGATTAATGTCAATCACGAAGGGTGACTCAAACTTTTTTTTCTTTTAACTGAGAGTGCCATTCGGGTGCGATCCTAGCAATCTTATGCTCAGATTGGTCATGAGAAGATGGGGACAAGTCTTAGCAAGTCAGTTACCAGTATCAACTAGGGATGTTAACGGTTATACATGAACCGGTTCTACCCCAGTTGGTCGACCGAACCGATCCGGTTCGGTTTCAATATTTAAAACCGTTGCAACCGCGGTTCATTTACTACGGTTCAACCGTTATTTTATATGGTCGAACCGATAGTTCAACCGTTTATTTTATACGGTTGAACCATCGGTTCAACCATTTATTTTATATGATCGAACCTTTTATAATTTTCTGGTTTCACAAATTTTTTTATATTTAAAAAAAAAAAAGTTTTTTTCTTTTATTTATAATTATTATAATTATTATAATTATATAATTATATTTTAATAAAACTTATTTCGAATCGGGTTCGTGGGTCACGGCAAGTCTATATAAAAGGTAATATTTATTTTATTTTTTTTTTTTAATTTTAATTTTTTTTTACAATATATTTACTTTTATTTTTACTTTTTTAAATCGGATTCGTGAGTTATTCGTAGCGTCTCTCTTCAAAATGAAATCGTGGGTTCCTTTTCCTTTTTTTATTTGTTTTATTAAATATATACTTATTTACTTACTTTCACTCTTTTAAATCGGGTTTGTGGATTATTCTTTACTTCTTTTTTTTGAAATGAGATCGTAAGTAGGTTTCTTTTCCTTTTTTTTTATTTATTTTATTAAATATATACTTATTTTTACTAATATATTTATTTTCACTCTTTCAAATCGGGTTTGTGATTATTCTTAACTTCTCTCCTTTGAAATAAGATCGTAAGTGACTTCCTTTTCTCTTTCTTTTTATCTATTTTATTAAATATATACTTATTTTTATTAATATACTTACCTTCACTCTTTCAAATCGGATTCATGATTATTCTTAGCTTCTCTCCTTCAAAATAGGTTCGTGGGTTCCTTCTCTCCTTCGAAATGGGGATCGTAGGTTTCTCCTTTCCTTTTTTTATTAAATATTTACCATTCTTATCAATATACTCTTTCAAATCGGTTCGTGAGTTATTTTTAACTTTTTTCCTTCGAAATGGAGATCGTGGGTTTCTTCTTTCCTTAAAAAATAGAAATTATAGATTCCTTCTCTCCTTCTTTTTTTATTTTATTTATTGAACACTTACTTATACTTATTAATATATTTATTTCTCTTTTGAAATGAAATCGTAAACTTCTTTTCTCTTTCTTTTTATTTTATTTTATTAAACACTTATTCTTATCAATATATTTATCTTTATTCTTTCAAATCAGGTTCATGGTTATTTTTAACTTCTCTTCTTTGAAATGGGATTGTGGGCTCTTTCTCTTTTTCAAAATGGAGACTGTAAGTTCTTTTCTTCTTTTTTTTTTATATTTATTAAATATTTACTTATTCTTATTAATATATTTACCTTCACTCTTTCACATCGGATTTGTAGGTTATTCTTAGTTTGAAATAGGTTGGTGAGATTATTTTTAGCAAAATACTTCTGAAGAAATTTTTTATAAAAAGATACCCTGCTTTCATATTATAATTTCTATGCAAATGATAATTTGGGTCAGTAGAAATGCTCATATACATATATTTATTTTTTCTTTCTACATGTCATTATATTTTTTGAATTCATTGTATCTTAATTTTACTTTATATACTTTATATGAATCTAAAAATAAATTGCCAAAATCAACGATTTTGATTTTTTAAATAATTAAATATGTATTTTTATTTAATAAATTAATTTTAATTTATAATTATATATATATATTATAATAAATTAATAAAAATTTAACTTTGAGATCGCGATTTTGATGATCTCAAATCTTGATTAAAATTTATATTAGAGGTAACACAACTATTTTTTTCGTTATTCCTATTTTTTTTATCTCTTATTTTATATTTCATTAATGTCTTTTAATAACTCTGATAATGAATACATGCCAGATTTTGAAGATCTGGAACTTGATAATGATCTTGAAAATTTGGACTCAAGAGAAACAATTAATACTCTTGAACCTTCAACTGATGATAACCTTGAGAACTTAAATTCAAGAGAAACAAGTGATATCACTGAGAATTTTACAGATGAATCAACTACTATTTCAAAAGACAATCAACAAAAAGGAAAAACTTCTTCTCCAGTCTGGGAATTTATGTATAAAAAATATAATGATGAGGGAAATCTTATAGCAATAGTTTGTAATTTGTGTAAAAAAGAATATGGGCCAAAAACATCAACCAGACCACTTAAGGATCATTTAATTAAAGAACATAAGCGTAATTTTAACATTAAACAACAAACAAAATTAAATTTTAATAGAAAACCATATGGCAAAGATGATACTATAAGAGTTAAAGATTGTAATGATGCTCTTCTTAACTTTGTTATTGGATATCAACTACCTTTTGCTGTTGTAGATAGTAGATGGTTTGATGAATTTTGCAAGACTTTGGATTTAAGATATACACTACCTTCTCGACAATATTTACAAAAACAAATTATTAATAATTTTGAAAATCAGCGTATTATAGTTGCAAATGAACTTGAAAAACTTGAATCTAAAGTATCACTTACTGCAGATATTTGGACTTCTATTTCAAATCAAGCATATCTTGGAGTTACTATTCATTTTATTGATGAAAATTGGAAGATGCAACGTTTTCTTTTAGATTTAATTCATTTTGAAAATAATCATACAGGTGTTAAAACAAAAGAAAAACTTTTACAATTATTAGATGAAATGAATCTTAATAGAAAAATTCTTGGATTAACTACAGACAATGATTCTAAAATGATATTATGTGGCAATCTTTTAACAAATGAATTTTCTGATTGTGAATTTAAACATTATAGGTGTGCAGCACATGTTTTGAATATTGCAATTAATCATGGAATGGAATTGAGAACAACAATTATTGACAAAGTTAGAATATTTGTTAATAAAATACGTCATTCAACAGTTTTCTGTGATGAACTTCGTAATTATTGTAAGTTAATTAAAAAGAATTATCTTAAACCTGAAATAGATGTTTGTACAAGGTGGAATTCTACATTTTCTATGTTAGAAAAATTTAATAGAATACGTGAAGAATTAGATTTTTTAGTATGTAAAAATAAAAATTTAGTTAGTATTTATCTTAAAGAGGAGGAATGGATTCAAGTTCAATCTATGATTACTTTATTAGAACCAATGTATAAAGCAACTAAAATTCTTTCATCAAGTTCTTATCCAACAATTGGAGATGTAAGGTTAACTTTTGCTGGTATTCTCCAACATATTGATTTGTATAAAAATAATCATACATCAGAAGAATGTATGATGGCAGATTCTATAAGACACAAACTTGAAGAATATTGGAAAATTTTGGATGAATCTACAATTATTTCAACTGTTTTAGATCCATGTTCAAAATTACTTACATTTTTTTCTGAAGATCAAAAAAGTTCAGCAATTAATCTAGTACGTTCAAAAATGAATTTATATACACTTACTCAGTCTAATTCAAATGAAATTACTTCAAATGTTACAAGTGCAAGATCTTTTTTTGAAAATCTTATAATGCAACAACAAAATGAAAGACAACCTATAGAAGGAGAATTGGAACGATACTTAGCTATACCATTGGCACAATCTGAACCATTAGTTTGGTGGTCACAATATGTTGAGAAATTTCCAGTATTATCAAAAATGGCATGTAATTATCTTGCTATTCAAGGAACAAGTGTTCCTTGTGAACAAATTTTTTCTGTTGCTTCACATACTTTGACAAAAATTAGAAATCGACTTAATCCAGAAACAGCATGTGCATCACTGTGTCTAAAAAGCTGGATGGAACAAAATATTGGTACAAAAAAATAAGTTGAATTTGTATTTGATTTAATTAATATTATAATAATTTTATAATTAATTAATAATAATAATAATATTTTTCTTTATAATTAATAATAATAATATCTTTTTCTTTATAATTATTAATAATAAGAATATCTTTTCTTTATTTTTTTAATAATTAATATTATAATAATTTTAAATAAAGAAAAAAATAACAATTTTAATTTTTTATATTTAAAATTTGAATTAAAAATATCAATAATTATAATTTAACTTATAGTTTATTATAATACTATTACATCTTATAAATATTGATGAAATATATATCATTTTGTAGTTAAGAATAAGGTCTTTCTTTTTATTTTAGAAATATCTTAGTAAAAAATTTATTTCATATTAAGTAAAATTAAAAAAAAATATAATTTTACACATTAAAGATTAAAGATACTTGCCACAATTATTTTCATAAGTTGCAATTAGTTGCAATTTCATACCTAGTTGCTGTAATAGTAATTCTGGCCATAATGCCATAATTCTGGAATGCTGTAATTATGTCATAATGTAATTATATGTAAAATCAGAAATAATCATCGATGGTCATTACATATAAAACTTTTTATTTTATAAGTAAATCTTAAAAATGGTACTAAGTAACCTCAAAGCTAAGAATATAGCGCGTCTTGTGTCAAAATTTCAGACTTATTATATTAAAATTAAGAGAATAATGCGCGTTTAAAGTTCGAACGAATAAAAAAACTTAAAACGGTTATTATTCGCTTAATTTTAATGAAATAGTTCTGAGATTTTTACAGACAATGCAATTCATTTTTGTCTTTGAGGTTACTTAGTACCATTTTCAACATTTACTTATAAAATAAAAAGTTTTATATGTAATGACCATCGATAATTATTTCCGATTTTACATATAATTACATTATGACATAATTACAGCATTCCAGAATTATGGCATTATGGCCAGAATTACTATTACAGCAACTAGGTATGAAATTGCAACTAATTGCAACTTATGAAAATAATTGTGGCAAGTATCTTTAATCTTTAATGTGTAAAATTATATTTTTTTTTAATTTTACTTAATATGAAATAAATTTTTTACTAAGATATTTCTAAAATAAAAAGAAAGACCTTATTCTTAACTACAAAATGATATATATTTCATCAATATTTATAAGATGTAATAGTATTATAATAAACTATAAGTTAAATTATAATTATTGATATTTTTAATTCAAATTTTAAATATAAAAAATTAAAATTGTTATTTTTTTCTTTATTTAAAATTATTATAATATTAATTATTAAAAAAATAAAGAAAAGATATTCTTATTATTAATAATTATAAAGAAAAAGATATTATTATTATTAATTATAAAGAAAAATATTATTATTATTATTAATTAATTATAAAATTATTATAATATTAATTAAATCAAATACAAATTCAACTTATTTTTTTGTACCAATATTTTGTTCCATCCAGCTTTTTAGACACAGTGATGCACGTGCTGTTTCTGGATTAAGTCGATTTCTAATTTTTGTCAAAGNAGTATCAACTGGCAACGATAAGCCGTGTGGTAGACTAGAATTTATTTTAATTTTAGCAAGCTTTTATATGTAATTTTTTTTATTATAAAAGTTTACTTTTAAAAGGCTCGTTATTTTTTTAACAGCTTTGCAATTAATAAACGTATTGGAGCGAGACTCCGTTGATTAAAAAAAAAAAAAAAATTAATTATTATATTATATAATTAAAATTAAACTATAATTACTATATTATTCAATAACTATTACTATAATTATTATTATTAATTATTATTATCAATAATTAAAAAAAATTATTATTTCAATAATAATTATTAAATAATTATTTCGAGAATAATTATTAAATAATTATTTCGAGAATAATTATTATCAAAATAATTGTTAATGAAATAATTAATTAATAATAATAATAATTATTAATAATTATTGATAATTATTACTATAATTATTATCAAAGTATCGAAATAATTATAAATAATTATTATTAAAGTATTGAAATAATTATAAATAATTATTATCGAAGTATCAAAATAATTATAAATAATTATTATTATCAATAATTTGAAATAATTATTTTGATAATAATTATTAAATAATTATTTCGAGAATAATTATCATCAAAATAATTATTATCGAAATAATTAATTATTGTTAATAATAATTATTATCGAATTATCAAAATAATTATTACTATAATTATTATCAAATTATTGAAATAATAATTATTATTATTATATTGATAATTAATTATAGTAATAATATTAAATATTAATTATCGATCATTATAATTTATTGATTATCGATAATAATTAAATATAAACATATAACTATGGTCACGACATATGACCATAGTTACAACGTACGATTATAGTTATAACACACGACCATAGTCATGACTATACATGTTCCCAAAATTGATTTTAGATTTTTGAGGTATTTTAACTTTTTGAGATTTATGCAGAATCCATTCTATATATGGAAGTAAAAAAAGTACCCAGTTATGTGTATCTTCAATCAAAGAATAAATCTGGGTGGTTAAAAAATTTCGGGTTTTAAGTAAAATAATTTCGTCTTCTATGAAAAACTATTTCGATTTTTTTTCCCAAAATTGCAATTTCGGGGCCCCAAAATAATTTTGCATGCAAGTATAGTCATGACTATACATGTCGTCAAAACTATTAATTTGAGTCAGACGCAATTAAAATTGAGAAAANATTATTATTATATTGATAATTAATTATAGTAATAATATTAAATATTAATTATCGATCATTATAATTTATTGATTATCGATAATAATTAAATATAAACATATAACTATGGTCACGACATATGACCATAGTTACAACGTACGATTATAGTTATAACACACGACCATAGTCATGACTATACATGTTCCCAAAATTGATTTTAGATTTTTGAGGTATTTTAACTTTTTGAGATTTATGCAGAATCCATTCTATATATGGAAGTAAAAAAAGTACCCAGTTATGTGTATCTTCAATCAAAGAATAAATCTGGGTGGTTAAAAAATTTCGGGTTTTAAGTAAAATAATTTCGTCTTCTATGAAAAACTATTTCGATTTTTTTTCCCAAAATTGCAATTTCGGGGCCCCAAAATAATTTTGCATGCAAGTATAGTCATGACTATACATGTCGTCAAAACTATTAATTTGAGTCAGACGCAATTAAAATTGAGAAAAATTAAAGTTGAGTCAAGGCAAATTTTGATTTTGATTAGTGATTGACGCAATTAGTTGAGTCAGACGTAATTAAAAATTAAAATTTTAAAAGTTGAGTCAAGGTCAAATTAGTTTTGACGACATTTATAGTCATGACATACGACTACAGTCATGTCTTACTACCATGGTTACGTTTTACTATATTGTGACAAATTGACGTGAAAATTGAGATAAAGACATGACTCAGGTTCTAGTATAAATCTGCACCTCTAAGATTGATCACGAAAAAGAGTCTTGTTTCTCGTCACTAAAAGGACAAAAAAAAAAGATTCTCTTAATTCTCCATCTAATAAAAAATGGTATATCCTGTGATTACGTGATCATTGACGATTACCTGAAATCACAAGATATATCTGGTTTTAAATGACCCCTAAAAATGAATAAAAACGAATATTCGTGTAAACTAAAATATAGTGTATTACAAAAGTAGAAACTTAAATATGTGATTATATTCTTTAAAGAGGGTCGTCTAAAGCAGAGTTAATTACAAGATTTTCTGTTGACCATAGTTAATGAAAATCGTGAATTTTTGTTTATACAGATTAGTCTAATAAAGAAAAAAGTGAAAAACACGAAAAATACAAGAAACTAATGTCTAAATATGTCTTGATGCATTAATAAAAAATATTAGAAAAGCAATTTTACATATAATAACTAATAATAACTACTTAAGCTTTACCTTAACTCAGTACTTACTCTAATATTAATTAATTTTAGGAAATCTTGTAATTAACTTTGCTTTAGATATCCTCCTTTAAAGGTCATTTGCCAATATGTTAATTATATTTTATTTGTTAAACATTGATCTGCACAAATTTTATTAATTTTTGATCAACATCCGTGATGAATAAATTTATCTGCAAATCACACCTATACATGTTTTCAAAATTAATTTTGAATTTTTGAAGTATTTCGTCTTTTTGAAATTTATACAGAATCTATTTTATATATAGAAGTAAAAAAAATACCTTATTATATATATTTTTAATTAAGAAATTTATTTGAGTGATCAAAAAATTTTGAGTTTTCAATAAAATAATTTTGTTTTTTATAAAAAACTATTTTGACTTTTTTCTCCAAAATAATTTAGCATATAAGTATATATAAAATATTTACTTTGTTCTCGAGAATACCTGACTTAATCGAACAGGCTGTAACTTAGTTCTCATAAGTTTTTAGCAATTTTGCACACTTCTTTTTGTCCACTTTATATTTTTCAATTAATTTTAATGCTATAGTCTTTTGCTTGTCGTTAAATTCTGATGACTTGCAAATATTTTGTAGCCCTTTTTTATAAAAATAAAGATAATCACTTTTACGAAATCTGGTTCAAAATGTATTTCAATGAAAAAGCTAAGTTTCTACTATTTAAAAAAGTAATGAGAAAATATGGATCAATAAAATCTTTCATGGTGAAACTTTCAAATTTTTATATTTTTAGTGAAAATTAAATATAAGATGCATTCAGTTAACAGACACAAAATCTTAAATATCATATGGTTGAAATTTATCAGTGGCTTAGACTTTTAAATCCCATAACTATAATGTGTAATCTATTTAAAAAAATTTTTTCTTTCTATTTTCAGTCTAAAAATCTTATCTATAATGAAAATGTTTTGAATAAAAATAATGAAAATTTATATTTTGTACCAATACTGATGTGACAACTTTATAATAATATAGATATTTTTTTCAAAAAATGTGATAGGAAAATATTTCAAAATCTTTTTTAATACATGAAATTCATTTTCATCCTAGAGTTTCAATTGATTGTTATAATTGCTGAAAATTTCCTTTTATAACTTGAGTTATACCTGCCGCCCAAATTCAAAATCCAAATACCGAAATCCCAAATGCCGAAATCCCAAATCCCAAATCCCAAATTATAATTAGTATTTTTTGCCAAAATCCCAAATCCCAAATCCCAAATTCCAAATACTAGTAATTTGTGCATTTTGGCATCCCAAATCCCAAATTATTTGGGATTTGGGCAACACGTATAACTTGAGTTTATTTGCATCAATACCAATAAAATTATTTTTTTTTTCAAACTTTATTTCTTTTTTTAGATAACTGATTAACTTGTTACTATCAATCTCGATAGTAAAAGCATTTGAATTGGTGTTTTTCTAAATTAGGTATATAAGAGTGTAGGTATTTTAGTGAAATGTTTTCTTTTTTATCTTAATTTATATTTTATTTCATAGGAATTTAAAATAATAAACAGATTTTGCTTAATAAATTATAAGTTCATAATATATTTGCTTATCTTTTTACATTACTTAACCAGTATTTCTGTAAATTGTTACTACTACATTTTGATATTATCTGGTATAAAAAGAATGACATTAGTAGTGTAACTTTTATTTAATAACAAAAATCTGTAACAAGAATACGGTTACTTTAAGAAAATATCTATTTTTATATAAAATTTGTAAAGTTTTTTCTAAACTAATTTTTTTTAAAAAAAATTTAAGGTAATTGTACATCTAATTTCTTCTTTGAAATTAGAGAATTATAACTGATTCCGTTTTCAGGATCAGTAGATTTTCAAAGTTCAAGCCTTAAATTTAAAATATAGAGTATAGATACTAAATATCTTTAACTTAGTAATTTTTTTAAGTTCACTAGAGCATATTTGGAATTATTCTATTTGTAAAATAAAAAAACACACATTTTTCTTTAATGATATAAAAGTATTTTTTATAATATCTTTTCAGCTTCTTTAAGAAAATCGAATATTTATTTTCTATCAAAATCACATCAGTTACCAAAAAATCAAGTAGAAATAATAATATTATAATTATGAACCAGGAAACCCAAATATGACTATTTTCTTGATTTTTTTAAATAAGAAATAATTGCTAGTAGTTAAAGGGTAAGTTAAATGAGTTTTTGTTGAAAATTGCAAGATTTATTTACCTTCAAAATCAGGATAATTTGTTATTGAAATTTGTATATTATTAAGTGTACTTATATTATATACTAATTAGTTTAAAAAAGTTTATTAGAAGAAAATAAATAGACTTAAATACAAAAAGACAAAATCAAAATATTTATTACATTGTATCACATCGACAATATAAAAATTAACAAAAAAATGGAACATGAAAATATAACACACTTGAATAAATTTTTTGGTGGTATAGTTATTTAAAAGATTTTATGATTTAAAATCAAAATTTATATGATTTAAAATCAAAATTTATATTACCAAAATCACATGATTCATAGTAGAATTTTTTTTTTCACTCTTATTTTCTTAAATAGTTTATGAATATTTCTAACTTTCTAAATTTTCTTGCGCAGGTTTTCCTTTGTAACGTCTGGAAGATATGGAATAATAAAATTGTATACCTAGTTTTTTTGTTATTATTTATTATATTATTGACTTTTTTTTTGTATAGTAGTACTAATACAAAATTAACTTTCATAATACATTTTTCTGCTAAATTTGCTTTTTAATATAATTGAATTAAACTCTGTGATATTGAATTTCTTTTAATAAATATAGATAGCTTTTGTAATAAATTCGACAATTTATTTTATTTATAAGTAATCTTGAAAAAAATATTTAAATTTGTGTATCAACAAAGTTATTTTTCTCATCTGTAATAGTATTATTTGTATCAGATTAAACCTGCACGAAGTCTATTGTAACTTTTTCATTACTAATAAGACTTGTAACTTATTCTTGTATTATAACAGAAATACTTGTAATCAGGCATCCCCCTTACTAACTTGTTTAGCTAAAGTAGAATTTTTTTTTATTAATTCTATATTTTGTATAAGCTTTAAATTACTTTCATCACTGTATATGGTTACGGTATTAATTTATTTTTATTATTTATTTTTTTTATCTTATATTTTATTTCTTTATTAATATTTTATTATTATTATTTATTTATTTTTATCATTTACTATTATTTATTATTTTATATATTATATAATATTACAGTAGATCAATTTCTTAATATGTAATATAAATTAACTTTTATTACTTAAATTAGGGGGATGTCTAAAGCGGAGTTAAATCATGTGATGGTTTTGTGATAAGTGATAATTATAAAATCGTGATCATGGGGTAAATAATTATAATTAGTTATTTTTCTTATTAATGACAAGAAAAGTTTATTTTTTCTGCAATTGCGTTTATTTTTCTGCATCGCGTTTATTTTTTCAGCTTCAAAAAATAAATATTATAAATCAAAAAATAAAAANAGAATTTTTTTTTATTAATTCTATATTTTGTATAAGCTTTAAATTACTTTCATCACTGTATATGGTTACGGTATTAATTTATTTTTATTATTTATTTTTTTTATCTTATATTTTATTTCTTTATTAATATTTTATTATTATTATTTATTTATTTTTATCATTTACTATTATTTATTATTTTATATATTATATAATATTACAGTAGATCAATTTCTTAATATGTAATATAAATTAACTTTTATTACTTAAATTAGGGGGATGTCTAAAGCGGAGTTAAATCATGTGATGGTTTTGTGATAAGTGATAATTATAAAATCGTGATCATGGGGTAAATAATTATAATTAGTTATTTTTCTTATTAATGACAAGAAAAGTTTATTTTTTCTGCAATTGCGTTTATTTTTCTGCATCGCGTTTATTTTTTCAGCTTCAAAAAATAAATATTATAAATCAAAAAATAAAAAATGGAAGAAATGGAGCCTTCTATTACATTTACAACTACAACAAACCTCACACCAGATAAAAAATGGAATTTGCTCTTTGATGTAAATTGTTTTTTGGAAATTCTGATACAAGATTTTGATAAAAATTGATGGCCGTTAGTTTCGAATATCTGGACACAATGGTAATAATTGTAAATGTTAAATATTATTAATGTCTATCTTTTAATTTTTTTGATTTTTTTTAATTATTTTAATCAAATATATATTTTTTTTATAAAGGTATTCATATAAACAAGCAAATGGTGATATCCGGAAAGATTATATCTGCCATTTTGCAAAATACTAGAAATCAAGTGTATGACAGAAAGAAAATATACCAAACTAAAAACAATGTATTACAAAAATAAGAACATCCAATCTCTGTCATAGTAAAATTAGAATTTTATGGCTGGTTTCATTGAAAATAGTCAAAGTTGAACAATATAAAGATTCTCTAAATCATACACATTTATTATTAGAATTAGATAAAATAAAAAGCTCTCAAGTTATTTGAAATTTAGTAGAGAACGAAGCAGCAAAAAATTATTCACCTCCTACAATTACTTCTGCTGTTAAGGAATATGCTATACATGTTGTCAAAACTATTGAATTGAGTCAGATCAGACGCAATTAAAATTGAGAAAAATTGGAGTTGAGTCAAAGCAAATTTTGATTTTTACTAATAATTGATGTAATTAGTTGAGTCAGACGCAATTAAAAATTGAAATTTTAAAAGTTGAGTCAAGACGAAATTAGTTTTGACGACATGTATAGAATATGCAACTACATTGGGTCTTAGGGCAAGTACAAGTGAGCTAAAACGTCAAGAAGTAACTAATATTAAATATAAAATTTGTGGACCTTTGAAAGCTCACCTTGTTTGCAACTCTGATTTAAAATCAGATATTACAAAATCTGTAACCTTTTTAATTGAAAAAGGATATTGTGTAAAATGTTATTATGCTTCCCACCAGTCTAATGAAGATGTTGTATTTGCATACCCCAAACAACTTGAAAAACTCGAGAAGCATGGATGGTTAACACTCATTGATTCAACTTATAAAACAAATAAATATAATTGGCAGCTATTTACTTTGTATATTTGTGATACTTATAGATGTTGGGATATTAGTGCTCACTTCTTTGTGAGTAGTGAAAATTGTGATGCTGTTGCAGAGGCATTAAAAATAATTCGTAACTATTATCACTAATCTCCCCGTTATATTTTTTCAGATCAAAGTGGCATTGAGGCTAAAGGTGTTAAAAAAGCATTTTCTGGTATAAATGCTGGTGAACAAGAGTGTGAGGTAATCCTTTGTATTGTTCATGTAATGCGAACATGAATGACAAAAATTTATTAAAAAAAATCTGTAATACTATGAATTCGGCAATATATAAAAGAACAAAGATTGGTTGTGAGTAGCTAATTCAAGATGCAATCAATAATTATAATATTTCTGCAATTCAAAACTATATTAAAAGAAATTATACAAAAAATACACAGCAATGAGCATTGTGGGCACGTCAACATTCACCTCTTCTCTTGCAAGTCACAACTACAAATCCATTAGAATCTTATTATAGTGAATTAAAAAGATTAACTTCTTCATTACATGGTTTAATTGGTATTTTTATTAATTTATTTAATTATTTCTTCCTTGCTTATCTATTATTTATTTATTTATTATTTATCCATTATTTTTTATTTTGTTATTATTTTTTATTTATTTACTTATATCTATCTTTATTTATTTATTTTTTAAATTTGTTCTTTTTTCTCTTTTTATTTATTTATTTGTTTGTATCTTTTTCAATTAATCATTTTTTATATCTTTCTTCATTTATTTTTTTTATTTCATTTATTTTTTTTCGTTATTCTTTTCTTTTAAAAAATTTTAATTATTTATATTTCTCTATTTATTTATTTTTATTTATTTATTTATTTATATATTTTCTACTTATTTATTTTTTATTATTCTTTTTCTCCCTTTTATTTCTTTCTCCTTTTTGTTTTATCCTCCCTTTTTCATCGGTTCTTTTTCANGTGAGTAGTGAAAATTGTGATGCTGTTGCAGAGGCATTAAAAATAATTCGTAACTATTATCACTAATCTCCCCGTTATATTTTTTCAGATCAAAGTGGCATTGAGGCTAAAGGTGTTAAAAAAGCATTTTCTGGTATAAATGCTGGTGAACAAGAGTGTGAGGTAATCCTTTGTATTGTTCATGTAATGCGAACATGAATGACAAAAATTTATTAAAAAAAATCTGTAATACTATGAATTCGGCAATATATAAAAGAACAAAGATTGGTTGTGAGTAGCTAATTCAAGATGCAATCAATAATTATAATATTTCTGCAATTCAAAACTATATTAAAAGAAATTATACAAAAAATACACAGCAATGAGCATTGTGGGCACGTCAACATTCACCTCTTCTCTTGCAAGTCACAACTACAAATCCATTAGAATCTTATTATAGTGAATTAAAAAGATTAACTTCTTCATTACATGGTTTAATTGGTATTTTTATTAATTTATTTAATTATTTCTTCCTTGCTTATCTATTATTTATTTATTTATTATTTATCCATTATTTTTTATTTTGTTATTATTTTTTATTTATTTACTTATATCTATCTTTATTTATTTATTTTTTAAATTTGTTCTTTTTTCTCTTTTTATTTATTTATTTGTTTGTATCTTTTTCAATTAATCATTTTTTATATCTTTCTTCATTTATTTTTTTTATTTCATTTATTTTTTTTCGTTATTCTTTTCTTTTAAAAAATTTTAATTATTTATATTTCTCTATTTATTTATTTTTATTTATTTATTTATTTATATATTTTCTACTTATTTATTTTTTATTATTCTTTTTCTCCCTTTTATTTCTTTCTCCTTTTTGTTTTATCCTCCCTTTTTCATCGGTTCTTTTTCATCTTTTTTTTATTTTTTTCATCAATTACTTTTGTTTGATCATTTATTTTAGGTGCCGTACATAACATTGTAGATATTGATTACAAAAAGCGATCTGATTCTGAACGAGTTGCCTTCGACTTTCGTACCAAGAAAGTATCTGCCTACAGAATAGATGATAATATTATCGAAGAAATCCACAAGTTCCCCTTTTCACTTCAAAATCTACTTGTTAAGGAGACATGTGCTGTTATGGACAGGATTGAGAAGGATAAAGGTCCACCAGGTTTAACTTCACATAATTGTTATTGTCTGTTTCGAAATCGATATTTACTTCCATGCAGACATATTTTTCATGAACATATATACGGAAATATCAAATTATTAACTGTTGATACCTGAAAATCTTTTTAAAGAATGTTTAAAGAGAGTGGCTATGAAATATATGAAGGTTGTGAATCAATAATAGAATTTGTAGAAATTGAAAAACAAAAAGAAACTGAAAATCGAAGATTAACTGTGGTGGAATTAACTGAAAGAATTCGTGATAGATACTGAAGTATTGAAAAGATGGGTGATGGAAAAAAAACAGAAGCTTTTATCTCTACCTTAGAAACTTCTTTGAATCTGATTATTTCAAAGTTTGACAAATCAAATAAATAAAATTGAAAAATAGTGTTTAAAAAAAATAAAATTGAAATAATTGAAATTTTAAATTTTATTATTAATAATTATTACGTTTACAAAAGTTAAATATTAAACTCGTTAATTTAATATCGCTATTATCACATGATTAAACTGTGCTTTGTAATTATCACAGAACCATCATATGATTAAACTGTGCTTTGTAATTATCACAGAACCATCATATGATTTAACTCTGCTTTAAAAGACCCCTTAAATTAGTATATTATTAAATTCTTGTTAATCTGTAATACAAATTAAAGTATTAGTTAAGATATAAGTTTAAAGCTCCTCAAAAGTCTTAAGGCTCGCGAGTCTAGCAAAGTGAGTTGAACCAAACTAAACCAAACCTGATATTATAGGTTCATAAGCTCGCAAGCCAAGCTCAACTAAGGCTTGATTCATAAGGCTTGAGCTAGTTTGCAAGCCTTATAGTAGGCTCACGAGCCTTAAAAATTTTATCTGTTATGCAATAGATAGAATTATTATTATTATTCTATCTGTTGCGCAACAGATAGAATTTTTATTATTATTCTATCTGTTGCGCAACAGATAGAATTTTTTTATTATTCTATCCATTGCGCAACGGATAGAATTTTTATTATTATTCTATCTATTACGTAACGGATAGAATTTTTTATTATTATTCTATCTGTTATGCAATGGATAGAATTTTTATTATTATTCTATCCGTTACGTAACGGATAGAATTTTTTTTATTATTCTATCTGTTACGCAACGGATAGAATTTTTATTATTATTTTATCTGTTGCGTAACTGATAGAATTTTTTTATTATTCTATCCATTGCGCAACGGATAGAATTTTTATTATTATTCTATCTGTTATGCAACAGATAGAATTTTTATTATTATTCTATCTGTTGCGCAACAGATAGAATTTTTTTATTATTCTAGCCATTGCGCAACAGATAGAATTTTTTTTATTATTTTATCTGTTATGCAACAGATAAAATTTTTAAGGCTTGCAAGCCTACTATGAGACTCGCGAGCCTATTATAAGGCTCGTGAACCTACTATAAGGCTTATAAGTTAGCTTGAGCCTTATGAATCAAGCCTTAGTTGAGCTTGGCTCGCGAGTCTATGAACCTATAATATCAGGCTTGACTTAGCTTGGCTTGGCTTGGCTCACTAGGCTTGCGAGCCTTAAGGCTTTTGAGGAGCTTTAAACTTGTATTTTGACTAATACTTTAATTTATATTACAGATTAACAAGAATTTAATAATATACTAATTTAAGTAATAAAAGTTAATTTGTATTACATATTAAGAAATTGATCTACTGTAATACTATATAATATATAAAATAATAAATAATAGTAAATGATAAAAATAAATAAATAATAATAATAAAATATTAATAAAGAAATAAAATATAAGATAAAAAAAATAAATAATAAAAATAAATTAATACCGTAACCATATACAGTGATGAAGGTAATTTGAAGCTTATACAAAATATAGAATTAATAAAAAAAAATTCTGCTTTAGCTAAACAAGTTAGTAAGGGGAATGCCTAATTGCAAATATTTCTGTTATAATACAAGAATAAGTTACAAGTTTTATTAGTAATGAAAAAGTTACAATAGACTTGGTGTAGGTTTAATCTGATACAAATAATACTATTACAGATGAGAAAAATNATGAACCTATAATATCAGGCTTGACTTAGCTTGGCTTGGCTTGGCTCACTAGGCTTGCGAGCCTTAAGGCTTTTGAGGAGCTTTAAACTTGTATTTTGACTAATACTTTAATTTATATTACAGATTAACAAGAATTTAATAATATACTAATTTAAGTAATAAAAGTTAATTTGTATTACATATTAAGAAATTGATCTACTGTAATACTATATAATATATAAAATAATAAATAATAGTAAATGATAAAAATAAATAAATAATAATAATAAAATATTAATAAAGAAATAAAATATAAGATAAAAAAAATAAATAATAAAAATAAATTAATACCGTAACCATATACAGTGATGAAGGTAATTTGAAGCTTATACAAAATATAGAATTAATAAAAAAAAATTCTGCTTTAGCTAAACAAGTTAGTAAGGGGAATGCCTAATTGCAAATATTTCTGTTATAATACAAGAATAAGTTACAAGTTTTATTAGTAATGAAAAAGTTACAATAGACTTGGTGTAGGTTTAATCTGATACAAATAATACTATTACAGATGAGAAAAATGACTTTGTTGATACACAAACTTAAATGTTTTTTTCAAGATTACTTATAAATAAAATAAATTGCTGAATTTATTACAAAAGCTATCTATATTTATTAAAAGAAATTCAATATCACAGAGTTTAATTCAATTATATTAAAAAGCAAATTTAGCAGAAAAATGTATTATGAAAGTTAATTTTGTATTAGTACTACTATGCAAAAAAAAAGTCAATAATATAATAAATAATAACAAAAAAACTAAGTATACAATTTTATTATTCCATATCTTCTAGACGTTACAAAGGAAAACCTGCGCAAGAAAATTCAGAAAGTTAGAAATATTTATAAACTGTTGTGAAAAAAAAAATTCTACTATGAATCATATGATTTTGATAATATAAATTTCGATTTTAAATCATATAAATTTCGATTTTAGATCATAAAATCTTTTGAATAACTAATTATTATATATACAAATTAATACCACCAAAAAATTTATTCAAGCGTGTTATATTTTCATGTTCTATTTTTTTGTTAATTTTTATATTGTCGATGTGATACAATGTGATAAATATTTTAGTTTTGTCTTTTTATATTTAAGTCTATTTATTTTCTTCTAATAAACTTTTTTAAACTAATTAGTATATAATATAAGTACACTTAATAATATACAAATTTCAAGAACAAATTATCCTGATTTTAAAGGTAAATAAATCTTGCAATTTTCAACAAAAACNATATGATTTTGATAATATAAATTTCGATTTTAAATCATATAAATTTCGATTTTAGATCATAAAATCTTTTGAATAACTAATTATTATATATACAAATTAATACCACCAAAAAATTTATTCAAGCGTGTTATATTTTCATGTTCTATTTTTTTGTTAATTTTTATATTGTCGATGTGATACAATGTGATAAATATTTTAGTTTTGTCTTTTTATATTTAAGTCTATTTATTTTCTTCTAATAAACTTTTTTAAACTAATTAGTATATAATATAAGTACACTTAATAATATACAAATTTCAAGAACAAATTATCCTGATTTTAAAGGTAAATAAATCTTGCAATTTTCAACAAAAACTCATTTAATTTTTAATAACCCTTTAACTACTAGCAATTATTTCTTATTTAAAAAAGTCAAGAAAATAGTCATATTTGGATTTCTTGGTTCATAATTATAATATTATTATTTTTACTTCATTTTTTGGTGACTGATGTGATTTTGATAGAAAATAAAGGACCCCGAGCAATCTATAAATAGGTCACATTAGAGTTTGCTTAGCTATCATAGTAAAATTTTTAAAAAGTTGCTTATTTTTAATTAAAATTTAAAAATTTACTTACAAAAATTATATTTTTCCTTTCTTATTTCCTAATTTAGTATTATTTGACCTATTCATAGATTGCTTGGGGTCCTGAAAATAAATATTCGATTTTCTTAAAGAAGCTGAAAAGATATTATAAAAAATACTTTTATATCATTAAAGAAAAATGTGTGTTTTTTTATTTTACAAATAGAGTAATTCCAAATATACTCTAGTGAACTTAAAAAAATTACTAGGTTAAAGATATTTAGTATCTATGCTCTGTATTTGAAATTTAAGGCTTGAACTTTGAAGGTCTACTGATCCTGAAAACGGAATTAGTTATAATTCTCTAATTTCAAAAAAGAAATTAGATGTACAGTTACCTTAAATTTTTTTTTAAAAAAATTAGTTTAGAAAAAACTCAACAAATTTTATATAAAAATAAATATTTTTTTAAAGTAACTATATTCTTGTTACAAATCTTTGTTATTAAATAAAAGTTACACTACTAATGTCATTCTTCTTATACCAGATAATATCAAAATGTAGTAGTAACAATTTACAGAAATACTAGTTAAGGAATGTAAAAAGATAAGCAAATATATTATGAACTCATAATTTATTAAGCAAAATCTGTTTATTATTTTAGATTCCTATGAAATAAAATATAAATGAAGATAAAAAAGAAAACATTTCACTAAAATGCCTACATTCTTATATATCTAATTTAGAAAAACACCCATTCAAATGCTTTTACTATCAAGATTGATAGTAACAAGTTAATCAGTTATCTAAAAAAAGAAATAAAGTTTGAAAAAAAAAATAATTTTATTGATATTGATGCAGATAAACTCAAGTTATAAAAGAGAATTTTCAGCAATTATAACAATCAATTGAAACTCTAGGACGAAAATGAATTTCATGTATTAAAAAAGATTTTGAAATATTTTCCTATCACATTTTTTGAAAAAAATATCCATATTATTATAAAGTTGTCACATCAGTATTGATACAAAATATAAATTTTCATTATTTTTATTCAAAACATTTTCATTATGGATAAGATTTTTAGACTGAGAATAGAAAGAAAAAAATTTTTTAAATAGATTACACATTATAGTCATGGGATTTAAAAGCCTAAGTCACTGATAAATTTCAACCATGTGATATTTAAGATTTTGTGTCTGTTAACTGAATGCATCTTTTATATTTAATTTTCACTAAAAATACAAAAATTTGAAAATTTCACCATGAAAGATTTTATTGATCCATATTTTCTCATTATTTTTTCGAATAGTGGAAACTTAGTTTTTTTATTGAAATACGTTTTGAACCAGATTTCGTAAAAGTGACTATCTTTATTTTTATAAAAAAGGACTACAAAATATTTACAAGTCATCAGAATTTAACGACAAGCAAAAGACTATAGCATTAAAACTAATTGAAAAATATAAAGTGGACAAAAAGAAGTGTGCAAAATTGCTAAAAACTTATGAGAACTAAGTCACAGCCTGTTCGATTAGGTCGGGTATTCTCGAAAACAAAGTAAATATTTTGTATATACTTACATGCTAAATTATTTTGAAGAAAAAAGTCATAAAAAACAAAATTATTTTATTGAAAACTCAAAATTTTTTGATTACCCAAATAAATTTCTTAATTAAAAATATATACACTCACCTGCCAAAAGTATCCGGCCAACTATTTTTTAATAAATTTTTTAATAAATTTCTATGGTGAATTATAACACAAGGAATGATTCAAATTGTATAAACTTTTTTTTAAAAGAATCCCCTACCAAAGGGCTATCATATGATATCTTATTTGTTAAAATCTGATACTTTCTTGTGCAGTAATTGTGTTTTAAATGAAATTAACCAAAAATGTTAAATTGAATTAATGACAGTAATATCTTTCGATTTCAATAACTATTCATTGTAAGTACCAACTATCTTATACAGACTTGTAGCTTATAACAAGGGCTACAACTTTTATTAATACCATATTTGACATTTTCTAATTAAAATCAGAACTTTACTTAGACACGACTAAAAACGATCGAAATTATTAAAAATTTGACTTGATATTGACAAATAATTATCAATCGTTCTCATATATAAAACTTTATTTTTTACTAATTAAAAGTTAAACGTAATACTAAGTAATCTTAAAGACAAATATATTGTGCACCTGTCACAAAAATATTAGACCTTTGTCAT
>PQFF01000086.1:85258-109115 GCA_003547095.1 Diversispora epigaea | reverse complement strand
GTGGCAGCATTGAGAACTAGTTTTGTTTGGGATTTTTTCATAACTGATCATGATACAGAAACAGGTGTTGTTTATGCAATCTGTCAAGTAAAAGATTGTACACGCAAATATGCTCATCATGGTTCTACAACTAATTATACAAAACATCTTCGTGATGATCATCATATTACTGAAGCTTCACTATCTTCAAAAACTCCAGAAGAAATAAAAAATCTAAAACAATCAAAACAACAATCTATTGTTGAACTTTTATCAAGACCTCTTAATTCAAGAAAACAAAAATTATTAAATCAAGATCTTGTGAAATTTATAGTAGGAACAAGACAACCATTATCTATTGTTGAAAATGATTATTTCAAAAATTATAGTAATGCACTCAATTCACAATTTTCTATTCCTTGCATTAACACAGTTAAAAATTTAATAGATCTTTCATATAATTATATGAAAAGACAACTCAAAGACACTATAATTAATTCTATTGATTATATTCATTTAACCTTTGATCTGTGGTCATCAAAAGCACATGATTCATATTTGGGCATTACTGCTCATTGGATTAACAAAGAATTTGAAATTTGTAATATGGTTTTGAATGTTGGAGAAATACCATATCCACATACTGGTGTTGAAATTTCTCGTCATGTATCAAAAGTTCTTGATGACTGGAATTTGGAAGATAAAATAATAATTATAGTTACAGATAATGGAAGTAATGTTAAATCTGCAGTAACAAGATTGGGAAAAGATTGGATCCCATGTGCTGCTCATACATTGCAATTATCAGTTAATAAAGGATTAAAAATAATTGATCCTTTAATAACAAAAGTAAAAAATCTTATTATTTTTTTGGGAAGTGATAAAAGAAGACAACAATTAAGACGTGCACAAGTTATGTGTAATCAAATTCAAGAAAATGAAACAGTTGAAATTATTAAGCCTATAGATATAAGGTGGAATTCATTTTACAATGCTTTAGTTCGACTTTATGAATTAAAAAATTCAATTAAATGGTTAGCTAATAACTTAGAAAATAGTCATTCATCAATTGATGTTCGTGATTTTAATATTATGGATCAACTTTTACCCACTTCAACAGAATGGAAAACTATTCAAGATTTAACAAAATTATTAGCTTCTGCTGAACAAGCAACAAGATTATTAGGAGGAAAAAATTATACAACATTAGCTCTTACTGCTCCAATAATTGATGAAGTTATATGTAATTTTAAAAATATAAAATCAAAAAATACTATTATTACAAATATTACAATTTCAAATATTTGTAATACTATTTTGAATGATCTTGAAACAAGATGGAATATCCCAAATAATTATGGAGTAATTGCATCATTTTTAGATCCTAGATTTAAAAATTTAACTTTTTGTTCACAAGTAAGTATATATTTTTTTAATTAAATAATTTATATAATATTTAACTTTTTATATAATTTATTATTTAGAATACACGTGATATTATACATAACAAAATTAAAAAAGAAATTGAAGAAATTGTAAATTTGTCATCTGATGAAACTCAAAGTTTATTAGAAGTAGATTCAACATCTTTAATATCATCTTTTTTTTCACATCTTTCTTCAACTTCCAATCAAGAATTTAGAACTAATTCAAATGAATTTGAACAATATTTACAAATAAAAGAATTATTAATGCATGAAAAAAGTGATCCTTTAATTTGGTGGAAAGCAAATTGTAATTCATATCCCAATTTATCAAAATTGGCACAAAAATATTTATCAATTCCTGCAACATCTGTACCATCTGAAAGATTATTTTCAGATGCTGGAATTCATGTAACTTCTCTTAGAAATAGGTTAAATCCACATTTAGTCAATCAAATTCTTTTTATTAAACGAAATAATACATATGTAGAAATGTTTCCTTAATAATTTTTAATTTTTAATATAACTTTTATAATTTCTAATATTAATTTACCAATTCTAAATGTTAATTTTGATTTAATATCAAACCATTTAATATTAATTATATTAATAAATCAATTTAAATATTGAAATTTTATAAACTTTGTTATTTATTAATTAATATCAAAATTGAGTATTAAATAAATATTTTATTTAAAAGAAATAAACATTTACTTATATTTTTATATTTGCTTAGTAGTGATTTTGATGGTATTAGCATCAGAAAATTTTTAGAGGCAAAAATTTGCACAAATTTTTACCACCTGTGAAAATTTTCGCAAATTTTCACTTATTTCTTTCTGTTTTTTTGACTTCGCTCGCGATTATTGAAGCACAGAGCAATTTTCTACTAAGATATTTCTAAGACAGAAAGAACGGTCTTGTTTTTAGCTACAAAATGGTATGTGTTTCATCCTTGTAGCATTGATATTCGCGAAGTTATTCAAGTTTTTAAAAAAATATCGGTGAAAAATCGCCAAATAATTGCTGAATAATCGTCGAATAATCGCGAATAATCGATGAATAATCGTCGAATAATTGTCGAACCAAATAATCGCTGAATAATCGCCGAATAATCGTTGAATAATCGTTGAGACGAATAATTGCCGAATAATCGTTGAATAATCGCCGAATAATCGCTGAATAATCGTGAATAATCGCTGAATAATCGCGATTATTCGTTGAATAATCGTGACGAATAATCAAGTACAAATATATACACGATTCCTAACACTATCTTCAAGTGACGTTCCAAAAGTGAATGAGCTTAATCAAACTGGATGTCTAGTCCACTATCTAGTTACTCAACTTCCATACAATCGATATCCATACAACATATACATGGACAATTATTTTTCTAATGTCCCTCTTTTTCAGAATCTTCGGCAGATCGGCATTGGTGCTTGTGAAACCGTCCGAAAAACGGCTTCTGGTTTTCCAAAAGAATTAAAAATAGATAAAAATGTTAAACTTGATTGGGATATTCGTTCCGGTGTTGTAATAAATGGAGTTCTGGCTATTTTTTGGCAAGATAATGAACCGGTCACAATGTTGTCGACAATTCATAGTCTTGTTGGTGAAGAGTGGGAAATAGAACAGGTAAGACGGCGGCCCAGAGAAATAAGTACAAATACAGCAAAAGTATTTATTTAATTTTTTTTTAATTTTTAATTTAATTTTTAATTTAATTTTTAATTTTTAATTTATTTTTTTTTTAATTTTTTTTTTTAATTTATTTTTTTTAATTATTTAATTTATTTTTTTTTAATTATTTAATTAATTTTTTTTTCAATTTTTTCAATTATTTAAAGGTACGCTTGGTATTTGGTTCCGATTCAAAAAAAATTTTAAAAATTCCTAAAATAATTGATGACTATAACCATAATATGAATGGTGTAGATGTTGCTGATCAACTTCNATATCCATACAACATATACATGGACAATTATTTTTCTAATGTCCCTCTTTTTCAGAATCTTCGGCAGATCGGCATTGGTGCTTGTGAAACCGTCCGAAAAACGGCTTCTGGTTTTCCAAAAGAATTAAAAATAGATAAAAATGTTAAACTTGATTGGGATATTCGTTCCGGTGTTGTAATAAATGGAGTTCTGGCTATTTTTTGGCAAGATAATGAACCGGTCACAATGTTGTCGACAATTCATAGTCTTGTTGGTGAAGAGTGGGAAATAGAACAGGTAAGACGGCGGCCCAGAGAAATAAGTACAAATACAGCAAAAGTATTTATTTAATTTTTTTTTAATTTTTAATTTAATTTTTAATTTAATTTTTAATTTTTAATTTATTTTTTTTTTAATTTTTTTTTTTAATTTATTTTTTTTAATTATTTAATTTATTTTTTTTTAATTATTTAATTAATTTTTTTTTCAATTTTTTCAATTATTTAAAGGTACGCTTGGTATTTGGTTCCGATTCAAAAAAAATTTTAAAAATTCCTAAAATAATTGATGACTATAACCATAATATGAATGGTGTAGATGTTGCTGATCAACTTCGATCCTACTACAATACACAACAAGTAGTACAAAGGAATTGGATGCCTCTTTTTTTTTGGCTGTTGGACACCGTAATTATTAATTCATATCGGATCACCCGGACACTAGGATCAACACAAGAACAAAAAGAATCTCGGTATGAACTTGTTTGAAATCTCATTAATTTTGTGAATAATACCAGCGAAGTTCAACTGAGAACCAAAGAAAAAGGAGAAATTAAAGAAACAAAAAAAACTAACCGATCAAAGGTGACAAAAAATTTTGAACTCTCAAATCAACGGTTTGTACCCGGGAACCATTTTGTGAAATGGAGAGAAAATCGAGAAGCATGCCAATGGTGCACTTGGCTGGCAAGCAAGAAAAATTTGGATTTAGATCGTAAGTCACCTCATAAAAGTCAACTTTGGTGTGTAATATGTGATGTGTCTCTTTGCTGTAATAATAGTCGAAATTGTTTTGTAAATTTCCATACAAATAATTAAAAAAATATAATGTTTTTAAATTGTATATACAAATAAAAAAAATAATTAAAAAATTATAACACAATAAACAGAAATTTTATTTTTTTTATATTTTTTTCTGTTAATAATTTATTTAAAATTTATTAAAAGTTAATTAAAGTGATTCGAGCTAATATTTAATTTGCAAAACTAATTTAGAAGACTTAATTATCCCAATAGCAAAAAACTTATTAAGGATAAGGTCTCACATTACATAATAATTTTTTTTTATTTAGATATGAAGTATTTGAAACTGAATTGTCATTATTTTTTATTAATTCTGTCATCCGGAATACCTCGTGGCCGAAGCATATCAATTTTCACATGTTTCAAATTAATCATCTTGGTTTGTGTCACATAGCATATTACACAACGTGGAAGTTGTTTTATTATGTATCTGCACCCCGTGGAATATACATGTCGTCAAAACTAATTTGGCCTTGACTCAACTCTTAAAATTTCAATTTTTAATTGCGTCTGACTCAACTAATTGCGTCAACCACTAGTAAAAATCAAAATTTGCTTTGACTCAACTCCAATTTTTCTCAATTTTAATTGCGTCTGACTCAATTCAATAGTTTTGACGATATGTATACCGTGGAAGTCATCCAAGCCAATTTGAGTTAAGTTTTTTTTATATAAAAATTTTTTCTGGACCTAGATTTTCTCCAATTATTTTAGCGGCCAAATTTGTCTACTAAAAGGGACAGTTTAAGGGATAGGTTTAGTAACTTCACACCCAATTCGATTTACTAATAATGATGAATTTAAATCTTGAGTTGAACGAGATGGTTGAAAATTTTTTAAGATTATAAATAATATTTTTGTGGAAATTTTAGTTGCCATTTTTTTTTGTTTAAAAAATAAAAAATAATATTGATTTTTACATCAGGAAATTATTTTATTTATAGTAATCATGCAAACTACAGATAATATATTACATACAATATACATGTAATATATTATAAGTGGTTTACATGCAGTTTACATACGGTTTACACCACTCTGCATGTATACTACATATAATATGCATATATATTACGTGTAATATATTATCTGTGGTTTACATGCAATTTACATGTGGTTTATATGATTACAGTGAATAAAATAATTTCCTGATGTATTTTATTTTTTTTTAAGAAATAAGAAATAATCAAAAAGATTAAAATAAAAAATCTGATATTATTTTTTAAGAAATAAGAAAGAAATAAAAAATAATATCAGATTTTTATTTCGATCTTTTTTTGTAGTAATTTTTTATACTGCAAATTTGATTATTTTGTATCCATTATACATAGTAATTGTAATCTCATTTTTATTACATCTACGAAATATAAAAAATATTATATAAAAATTTCTGGAATTTAATTTACAAAAATGACGAATATTCATTTGAGTTAGTAAGAAATAAAATAATTTTAATTTTTAATCACAAAAGTAAAATTGAGATTATTAATTAAGTTTGCAATTTGTGCATCATGCTAAATAAGAGAAGGAATATTTTCTATAAACTGTTTTAAAAACTCTATGTATAAAGAAAATCAAGATAAATAGAAAAAAACCATTGTATTATAATGATAATAATGCATTATAGGCGTAAGCATAAACTATTTTTAATTTATTTAAAAAGAATTATTTGATTTGTTGTGACACTAATTCCACAAGAAAAGATAAACGAAAAAGAATGGTGAATAATTTGATTATTAAAGATACTATTTAAAAAGAAAATATACCATTTAATCAATATTCCAAATTTGAAAATGTAAAATTTATAAACTACTTTTAAATTTTTTTAAAAACTATCGCTCTTAAATGTATTTCATTGAATAATAAATTTACACTGGACAATTTAATAAATGAAATCAAATTTAAAATGAATTTGCCAAATGTTTTTATATTTTAATCGAACAAGATTAAAAATTGAAAATTCATGATTGCATTCTCAAGTTACATAAGAGTAATCATTAATTTTTAATTATTTTATTTTATTTTTGTAGAGAATATCAATAATTAAATCTAGCTGATTAGCATGACTGATGCTTATAAATAACAATTTTTTTTTACTACTTGTTAGAAAAATGGGTTTACTATCTCTTACTGAGAAATTATTAGATAGCAGATATTTGACCTTTCTCAGTAAGTTATGGGATTATAGTTTTTTTTAGTGAGAAGAGATATGTAATATTGGTATAATTTGCAGAATCTTTTAGTTCATATGAAACGTGCGAATATATTTTTTTTTTATTTTCAAGTAGGAATAGGAAATGGAAAGTGGAAATTTATTATTCTATTATTATTATTATTATTATTATTATTATTATTTATAAATAATAATAATTCAAAAAACATAAAAATTTTATTTATTACATCCTTTGAATTTATATTTAAATGGGTTTTCACTGATTTCAAAAATTTAAATAATACTCTTCTTTGTATACACTTGTAAATGTATGGTAAGCGTCCAGAAACCAAAAGGCTTTATTATATACAGGTTTTGGACATTTCAATAGGCTTTTTCCAGTATAAATAAACGAAATAAATAACTATTTTATTTTTTACTTATATTTCTCATAACCTTTTAACGTTGTGTAAATGGATATCCTTGATCACACTTTTTTCAATAACATATATACTATCTCCGATATGACCTTCACTAAGATATTCGGTTAATTCTTCAAATGTTTGAAATCTTAAATAACATCCTTGCCATTTAAAACAATGATCATGTGTCTTCAAGTGATCTAAGCACAAATGTTTTATTAATTTATCCTTTCGTCGGTACATTAATTCCATTGACATAAATTTTCTTTACTATGACCTGCCACATGTAATTTTCAATAGATTTAAACATTACAACATAAGTGGCCCAAAGGTATCGTACTTCTAATCTAATCAAATTCTTAAATACGAAATAAAGACTTCTCCGTGATGAAATATCATGAATATTATATGTTGATAAATTGATATTGTGTTGTTACTAATAATAATAACAGGACTAAAAAAAAAAAGAATTTGATTATAAAATAATCGGTATCAATAGATGCTCAGAAAATTCTCAAACTAAAGTTGAAAGAGAATTTGATAATTCAATTTGCAACTTTTATAAAATTGTGGGAAAGTCATTGACTGATGTTCCAGACTGTTCTCAGAAGTTCTTTGATTTAATGTCGTGAAAGAACTCTTGCATTATTTACAAAGTTGTGGTGATGTTATTGAATGACATTCTGATTGATTTCGAAAATTTTCATAAGATGGATGTGATGAAGATGGCAGATAGGAAATATATAAACCATCAGAAAATTATCCTTCGAATTAATTGTCATATCTAGAAGAAAATCTGTCATAACATACGATTATTATTATTCTTCTTGTTATCATTATTATTTAATTATACCATTTTCTTCACTACTACAAGGAGCATATTACATTTTTTGTTGATGAAATAGAAACTCTTTAAAGAATACAGAATATTTTTTTCAAAAATTCCTGCATGATAAGTTCTGTAGCAAAGTTTAATTAACCTTTGAGCAAGATACACAACTAACTCAGAACTTGTTCATTTTGGTATGAATGGTACGGTTTGATTCCAAAAAAAAACAATCGAAAAACTTTTTTTCTGTACCTTGCCATCAATCTTCTGATACAAAATCAATATCGGTAATGATGTGTCCTTTATCAAATAAAATCTCATTAGGCTCTCCTACAGTATAATTATATAAAGGTTATGATGTTCTTCTGATTTAGCTTCATGAGCTTCTTTTCGTTCAATCTCATCATACTTTTTATTATAAATTAATTAATTTGTTTATTCTCGACATTAAAAATATTAAAAAAACGTGGAGTATTAAAACAAAGGTGATTTTGTTACCTCGTCAAAATTCAAATCTACATCATAATCAACAACTTTATTATTTCTATTTGGTATTTCCTCAAGATCAATAAATTTCACAAAATTTGTTATAAAAAGAATTTATTAATGTTAAAAATAAATAACTAGATCAATGAATAAATATAATAATAATAATAGATAGTTAGATATATTCATTTTCTCTAAATATACCTGGGAATAATCCACTACATGACCATCCTTGTCACCATTCATCATTATCAGGTTTCGAGATAAAATTACTTTTATTACAAAATCCTGATTTACCTATACGTACAAAGCCAAACATTCTCTTATTATATAAATAGAATTGGGAATGAAGAATTAAATGAAAATATTATAAATATTATAAATATTATAAATAAAAAATAATATTTAATTTTACTTTAAATATATCTTCACTCAATTTAGTGTTAACATCTTCGTATAACATCATTTATTCTTTGAATTAATCGAAATGCTCATTTGCCTTTGATATCTTTAATTGATTGAATTTTAATTCTAGTGAAACTTTGACATAATTAATTAGAATAATTTTGAATAAATATATTTTAGTTTTGTCATTTTCATTAATATTATATATAGAGGGATCAGAATTTTCAAATTCCCAAAATCAACTTTCTCCCTGTTTCTCTTTTTCCCTTTTTCGTATTATTATTTATTATTAACATTACTAGTATTATTATGTTTTAATGAAGAATACCTTCAATTGCATAATTGCAATTAAAAAAGAAGTAATGTATTGACGCGTGTGAGGTCATACCACATTGCACGTGATTAACAAATATAGAAAATCAGATCACGTGTAATAAAAATTCTTAGTTAAAGCATAGCATAAAAATTCAAATTCAAATTATTTAATTAATTCCACGTTACTCTTTTTATTGGATATTGGACATAAGGGGAACTTAAGGGAAGTTGTGACTATACATGTTCCCAAAATTGATTTTGGATTTTTGAGATATTTCGACTTTTTGAGATTTATGCAGAATCTATTCTATATATGGAAGTAAAAAAAATATCCAGTTATGTGTATCTTTAATCAAAGAATAAATCTGGGTGGTCAAAAAATTTCAGATTTTAAGTAAAATAATTTCGTCTTCTATGAAAAACTATTTCGACTTTTTTCCCCAAAATTGCAATTTTGGGGCCCTAAAATAATTTTGCATGCAAGTATAGTTATGGCGAGTAGATCATGTTAGTGGATGTGACGGAAGACGCGATGGAGGTAAATTCGAAGCTAGAGGAGAATCTATCATTTGAAACACTGAGACATTAAGGTTATATATTGTTATTTGTAATTTTTTTTGTTTTTTTTTAACGAAGTCTCCTTTTTATTCATGAACAAAAAAAATTACATAGTAAATATATACAGTTATATAAATAATTATATATAAATTATTTATAAATTTATTTTGATTAATTAAATATTTATTATTTGTTTGCGTAGGAGGATCTTGTTACGAAAAATCTCATAGTTGGAGTTGTTAAAATTAAATGCTTTCAATGGAATAAAAAATCAATCAGCGTCGAGCTCGAGGCAGATTGAAGTTAATTAAAATGATTTGAAAGAAATATGAAGAGTTCTACAATTCAACATACCCCGAACTCAACGTTTTATATACCTTTTGGGGTTTGACCCACGTGGAGGGAGCTGGGCTTTCACGCGCAGGTCGCACCTTAATTAGCGGTAAATCTGAGATAGTTTATTAATAAAAGCAACATACTAATGAGGAATTAACAATCAAATGCATTGGTGACTCAATAGTTTTAAACACCAATCGTTAGGGTTCTTTATTTTTAGATTAAATTACCAATGAACGTGTTTGACTTATTTAACAAAAAAGAGACAACGCATGATAATTAGGGTTTCAACTCTTTAAAAAAGAAGACGAGACAGATTAATTCCCGAAATTAAATCAAGTTATTTAATTTCAGTAATTTCTAATTTATTAAATTCGTTAATTACTAAAATTGGTACCACATTTTCTATGAAAATTAGGGTTACCAAATATAGACAAGACGACAGTAAAACCTTAGGATTTATCCAATTCCGGTTAAGGAAAAACAATTTTCTGAAATAGGAAATTCCGCAGTTGTTTGACCTCCAAAACACATGATGTCGACGATCCGATACTGCAGTCTCGATCACCGTCGATCACATACATCAGTAAATTTTTTTAAACGTAAGTTTTCGAAGTCCTTCACTCCAATAACCTTCGAATACCTCCAACTTAAACGTAATATTTACGAAGGTTATTGGTACCAAAAACCTTCATTTTTATTAATAAAATGTAATACTCCAGAGGTTATTAATATCGATAACCTTCAATAACCTTCACTTTATCATAATAAACGTAATATTTGCGAAGGTTATTGGTCTGATAACTTTCAATAACCTTTGAAAACAAAATTATTACAATAACCTCCGACATAAAAAATTTCCTGATGTATGACTCCTAGTGTGACACTCACATGATTATACACGTGTTGACCTCTTATTAGTCATATACGTGTTGCCCAAATCCCAAATAATTTGGGATTTGGGACGCCAAAATGCACAAATTACTAGTATTTGGGATTTGGGATTTGGGATTTCGGCAAAAAATACTAATCATAATTTGGGATTTGGGATTTGGGATTTTGGCATTTGGGATTTTGGCATTTGGATTNTAAATATGTAAATTATGAGGATTTTATGGTATTATTAATAAAGTACAAACAAACTAAACAGCAATTATATAATTCAAATCGGAAAATCAAACATCTTAAAGAAAAATTAGACAAATTACATAGTCAAAAAAAAACAGAAAATGAAAATAATAATAGTGATCATGAAGAATCTATAATGGATTATATTAATAAGATTATTGATGAGACAAAACTTGGTTTGACAATTTTAGTTAATACTAAGCAATTTTTATTTTTAGTTTTATAACAATTATGCAATTATTGTGGTGAAACATGTTTTAATTATAAAAAACCAAAAGTTTCAATTATAGGCTTTTCAGTTACAATCTCTATACTATGCCAATCTTGTGAGACATTGAATGAATTTACAAATGAATCAATGAATATTAATTTTAATGCATGTGTAGCAACTTCAGGATTGATAGGAGGAGTTAATAGAAGATCACTTCAAATGGTTTTGGCATGTTTGGGAATTACTTCACAAATTTGTAAAGTAACCTATTTTCGTTATCAAAAGTTAAATTTTGGAAAAGTTATAGAGGGAGCAAAAACCAGTACAGATTATACATGTTGCCCAAATCCCAAATAATTTGGGATTTGGGACGCCAAAATGCACAAATTACTAGTATTTGGGATTTGGGATTTGGGATTTCGGCAAAAAATACTAATCATAATTTGGGATTTGGGATTTGGGATTTTGGCATTTGGGATTTTGGCATTTGGATTATACTTGTACGCTAAATTATTTTGGGGTTCCGAAATTGCAATTTTGGGGAAAAAATTTGAAATAGTTTTTCATAGAAGACGAAATTATTTTACTTAAAATCCGAAATTTTTTGACCACCCAGATTTATTCTTTGATTAAAGATACACATAACTGAGTACTTTTTTTACTTCTATATATAGAATAGATTCTGCATAAATCTCAAAAAGTTGAAATACCTCAAAAATCCAAAATCAATTTTGGGAATATGTATAATTTGGATTTTGAATTTGGGTGGCAGGTATAATTAGTCAACGTGATTTCCAAACCTTCCGACCTACGTGATTAGGGTTAAGGTTTAGGTCGATTCGAAAATTCTAGAAAAATCCAAAAAAGGATAAATTGTTACCTAAAAAGGATAAATTAATTTTCTTTTTAGACAAATTTCTTTTTTGGACGAATCCTATTAGAAAATTCTGCAGTATTTCCTTATTGGTCGATTTCTAAAAAGGCAAGATCACTTTTCAGAGATCGTCCCCGATCTAGATTAGAATTAGAGTTACTGACCCATCCCAGTTAAGGTTGTTAAAATTATATGCTTTTAGTGGAATAAAAAATCAATCAGCGTTGAACTTGAGGCAAATTGAAATGAAGTTAATCAAAATGATTTGAAAGAAATATGAAGAGTTCTATAACTCAACATACCATGAACTTAACGTTTTATATACTTTTTAGGGTTTGACCCACATGGAGGGAGCTAGACTTTCGCGTGCAGGTCGCACCTTAATTGACGGTAAATCTGAGATAGTTTATCAATAAAAGCAATATACTAATGGGGAATTAACAATTAAACGCATTGGTGACTCAATAGTTTTAAACACCAATCGTTAGAGTTCTCTATTTTTAGATTAAATTATCAATGAACATGTTTGACTCATTTAGCAAAGAGGAGATGATATATGATAATTAGGGTTTCAACTCCTTAAAGAAGAAGACGAAATGGATTAATTACTGAAATTAAATTGAATTATTTAATTTTGGTAATCCCTAATTTATTAAATTCGTTAATTACCAAAAATGGTACCACATTTTCTATGAAAATTAGGGTTACCAAATATAGGCAAGACGACGGTAAAACTTTAGGGTTTATCCGATTCCGGTTAAGGAAAAACAATTTTCTGAAATAGGAAATTCTGCAGTCGTCCGACCTCCAAAACACATAATGTCGATGATCCGATGCTGCAGCCTCGATCACCGTCAATTACATGTGACTCTTAGCGTGACATTCACATGATTATACACATGTTGACCTCTCATTGGTCAATGGGACTTCTGGACCTTCCAACCCACGTGATTAGGGTTTTTACAGAATAATGCTTTTAAGGGTATAGAATACCCATTCATATGACTAATATAAAATCCGTGTGGCTAAAATTATTTAAATCAGTTGATCACTTTTAATCATGTGATGAATTTTTGATCAATTATTTTTATACGATTTATTCATTAGATTTACATTCAAAAAAAACACGACGATTTATACTTTCGTTATGTTTGCATTTATTTCTTTGTTACATTTATATTTTTATTTTTCTTAAAATTTCTAATGTAATATTCTTACTATTTATTTAGTTTTTATAAAATAATTCCAAGATTCGTTTTTAGCTTTTTCTAATGCATTTTCAGCTAATCCAAAAATAAAAATACTACATGAATAAATTTAACCTGTTGAAGATCTATTTAATATGATATCTTCTTCAACTATTCTACGTAAAATTAAATCATTTAATAATAAAAGTACATCTTCTTTGGTTTTCAATTTTCGTACAAATTTTTCTTGATAAATTGGTAAGGAACCAAATCTTTCTTTAATATCTTTTACTTGTGACTGCCTAAATATATCTATAATATTATTTTTAGTTACTTGTTCTGTTTTTGTAATTTTGTCTACAACTGCTAATATTTTTTCCATATCTGATCAAATATCTATATATACTGAATTATCTAATGAATGTCGAATACAATTGTCACACATATTACATTCTTGAGATATCGGATCTCCTGGCCAAGCGAAATAATCAACAATCATTTGTTTTCGACATCTATACATTGTTGAACAATAAAACATCACTTCTCTTATTTTTTTTTTGGCATCAGATAAATATTTGAGACGATCTAAAGTTATTTGTTCTTCATTTGTTGAAATTGAACTATAAATAATAAAAATTATGAATATATTTTTAATTTACAATAAATAAATAAATATTGATATTTACATTTCATGTTCACCTGTGTAAATTCCCATAACTGTTTTAATATCTTTTTTATTGAAAAAAATAATTACTTTAGCTGGTAATCTATCACGACCTGCACGACCACTCTCTTGTATCAAATTTCTTATAATAAAATAAAATAAAATAAATATAAATATATAGCATATTATTTAATATAAAATAATTTTATACTTACTAATGGACATAGGAAATTCTACATGAATTACTACACGTACATCTGACTCATTTATTCCCATTCCAAATGCATTAGTTGCTATTATTATTTGAACTTTTCCCAATTTCCATAATGAAATCATATTTGATTTTTCTTTTGCAGATAATTTACTATGATATATTGTGATTTCCTTTGAAACTTTATCTTGAAGATTGATTAATAAATCTTCACATCCTTTTATAGTTAAACAATATACTATATATTTTCCAGTTTCAATCTCATTAATAATTTTTAAAATATCATCTAAAAATTGTACTTTATTATCTTTTTTTTTTTGTACTTGATAAATAATTGAATTGTTTTCAAAACAAATATCTCGAACTAATGATATTTGTTGATAATCTATACCCAGACTATACATGTTCCCAAAATTGATTTTGAATTTTTGAGGTATTTCGACTTTTTGAGATTTATGCAGAATCCATTCTATATATGGAAGTAAAAAAAATATCTAGTTATATGTATCTTCAATCAAAGAATAAATCTGGGTGGTTAAAAAATTTCAGGTTTTAAATAAAATAATTTTGTCTTCTATGAAAAACTATTTCGATTTTTTTCCCCAAAATTGCAATTTCGAAACCCCAAAATAATTTTACGTGCAAGTATAACCCAGACGTGTAACTATTTCTTGTGCATCAATAATTCGATATGTAGTTGTTAATAATAAAATTGGAGCAGATGGAAAATTTTTCTTAAGATTACACAAATAATTCCATGAATCTCTAAATAAAAAATAAAAATAAAAAATATTTAAAAAAAATAAGAATTTATTTGAAAAAACCATATTTAAAGTCTTATCTAAAGTGTTCTTGATCTAATATACAATGTGCCTCATCAATTACAAATCGAATTCCCTTAGAATTTCCTATTCNTTGAGATTTATGCAGAATCCATTCTATATATGGAAGTAAAAAAAATATCTAGTTATATGTATCTTCAATCAAAGAATAAATCTGGGTGGTTAAAAAATTTCAGGTTTTAAATAAAATAATTTTGTCTTCTATGAAAAACTATTTCGATTTTTTTCCCCAAAATTGCAATTTCGAAACCCCAAAATAATTTTACGTGCAAGTATAACCCAGACGTGTAACTATTTCTTGTGCATCAATAATTCGATATGTAGTTGTTAATAATAAAATTGGAGCAGATGGAAAATTTTTCTTAAGATTACACAAATAATTCCATGAATCTCTAAATAAAAAATAAAAATAAAAAATATTTAAAAAAAATAAGAATTTATTTGAAAAAACCATATTTAAAGTCTTATCTAAAGTGTTCTTGATCTAATATACAATGTGCCTCATCAATTACAAATCGAATTCCCTTAGAATTTCCTATTCATTCTAACATTTTTTGAAATCCAATATTAAATTTGAATTTTTCAGATGTTGTAATAATTACTCAAATCAATCCAGATGCAATTTCTTGAAAAACCTTTTTTTGATAATGTACTGGTTGTGCTATTGATACATAAAGACTATACATGTCATCAAAACTATTGAATTGAGTCAGACGCAATTAAAATTAAGAAAAATTGAAGTTGAGTCAAGACAAATTTTAATTTTTATTAGTAATTGACGCAATTAGTTGAGTCAGACGCAATTAAAAATTGAAATTTTAAGAGTTGAGTCAAGGCTAAATTAGTTTTGACGACATGTATAATAAAGACCACAACAAGGTATTCTTACTTTAATTAGTTCTGACACTTAATCATCTACTAATGCTTTTAATGGAGAAAATACTACAGTAATTTCTGTTACAATTATTGATGTCAAAGTATAACACAAACTTTTGCCACCTCCTGTTTATTTCAAAACAAAAGTATTTTGATTTTGTATAAATGATTCTATTGCAGTTTTTTGTCCATTTCGAAATTCAGAAAATTGAAAAATCCCTTCAAGTACAGATTTGCATTTTAATTCTAAATCAATATTTTCAGAAACTTCATTTTTTAATTTATAGTTTTTGTCAATTATTTGATCTTTTAACCTATTGTCAATATAGAATCTACATACTCGACAAAGACCTCTAGCAGTAATTTTTGGAAATGCATGACATCCTATACACTTGGTTATTTCATTGAAATCAGGAATATATATGGAAAATGAAAGTTGAAAATTGCTAGAATCAATTTGTTCTTGAGTTTTTTTTCTATAAGTTACAAGTTCCTATAAAATTTAAATTAAGAAATTAATAATAAATATTATTTTTATAAAAAAATAAAATAATTATCTGATTCCAATCAAAAGAATCAAAGTCATCACGTAAATTTTGTAAAGCAAGTGCTCGTTCAATATTACGTTTTTCAATTCGACCAATATTTTTTACTCGTTCTTGATCACATTCTTTTTCAATTTTGGTAATATTCAAGAGATCTTGAGATGATAAAGGTGAATTACAAGCTTGATGTATTATATTTACCAATTCACAAATTCCTTCATTATTGTGTAAAATTGCAAGTGCATGTCTTGTTTGATAAGAAAAATGATAGTCAATCAATTTTGATGTATAAATAAGTTTAATTCTATTAAAAGCTTCATTTTATGAAGTACATGTTGTGGTGCCAATTTCTTGTCCAAATGGAAGCTTGAAAATAGACTCTAACATTTTTTTAAATTCATTACGCTCGAAATTTGAATATGTTTTTAATGTAGGTTCTCGAAGTTGTATTTCAGAATTTTTCTTAATTCAATATATTTCCAGCCAACATATATTATGATTACCACATAAATGTTATAACAACCCTTCAGTTTGAATATAGCGAATATCTTTTTCTTGAAGATTACAATTTTCATTATTTGTTTTTTTAAAACCTGCAGTATATATACATGTTGAAAAATATGTCATAATATGTTGTTCAAATTCCTGCCATTTAATATATTTTTTTACTGAAAAAAATATTTGTATTAAATTATTGAAAAATTTTAATATATTAATAAAAAAAATATAATTGTTACTTACAATTTTTACGAATGTTTTTAGTAAGATGTTTCAAATCGGCAAAAATTTGATTTACAATTCCAATATTTCCTAATGTTTTATTGGAATCTAAATCTCTATCAATTGTAATATTAAGTAATATATTATGTTCCTCAAGAATAGAAGTTAATTTTCCTATAAGGGTAATTAAAATAGCATGTTCCATTTGTTGTGAACTTGAATCAAAATTGCCTTTTCTAATAATTCTTTCATTCCCATTTTTATCTTTTATTTTTCGTAATTTTTCAACAACAAAAAAAGCAATTATTGGCTTATATGAATAACCTTTAATAAAAAAAACCAGTTAAAATTATTCTATAAATTTATAAATTTTTAATAAAATATAATTATTTTCAATATTTCTTCTATTATAAATTATTTCACCACTTGCTTGTTGTGCATTACGTACATGTGACCAGAAACAGTCAAAACTAACTGATATAATTTTTTTATTTTGAATTTTATGATGTTCAATAACTTTTTGTAAAACAATATCTGTACTATATCTGTCGCCCAAATTCAAAATCCAAATGCCGAAATCCCAAATGCTGAAATCCCAAATCCCAAATTATAATTAATATTTTTTGCCGAAATCCCAAATTCCAAATACTAGTAATTTGTGCATTTTGGCGTCCCAAATCCCAAATTATTTGGGATTTGGGCAACATGTATAATCTGTACTGGTTTTTGCTCCCTCTATAACTTTTCCAAAATTTAACTTTTGATAACGAAAATAGGTTACTTTACAAATTTGTGAAGTAATTCCCAAACATGCCAAAACCATTTGAAGTGATCTTCTATTAACTCCTCCTATCAATCCTGAAGTTGCTACACATGCATTAAAATTAATATTCATTGATTCATTTGTAAATTCATTCAATGTCTCACAAGATTGGCATAGTATAGAGATTGTAACTGAAAAGCCTATAATTGAAACTTTTGGTTTTTTATAATTAAAACATGTTTCACCACAATAATTGCATAATTGTTATAAAACTAAAAATAAAAATTGCTTAGTATTAACTAAAATTGTCAAACCAAGTTTTGTCTCATCAATAATCTTATTAATATAATCCATTATAGATTCTTCATGATCACTATTATTATTTTCATTTTCTGTTTTTTTTTGACTATGTAATTTGTCTAATTTTTCTTTAAGATGTTTGATTTTCCGATTTGAATTATATAATTGCTGTTTAGTTTGTTTGTACTTTATTAATAATACCATAAAATCCTCATAATTTACATATTTANAAACCATTTGAAGTGATCTTCTATTAACTCCTCCTATCAATCCTGAAGTTGCTACACATGCATTAAAATTAATATTCATTGATTCATTTGTAAATTCATTCAATGTCTCACAAGATTGGCATAGTATAGAGATTGTAACTGAAAAGCCTATAATTGAAACTTTTGGTTTTTTATAATTAAAACATGTTTCACCACAATAATTGCATAATTGTTATAAAACTAAAAATAAAAATTGCTTAGTATTAACTAAAATTGTCAAACCAAGTTTTGTCTCATCAATAATCTTATTAATATAATCCATTATAGATTCTTCATGATCACTATTATTATTTTCATTTTCTGTTTTTTTTTGACTATGTAATTTGTCTAATTTTTCTTTAAGATGTTTGATTTTCCGATTTGAATTATATAATTGCTGTTTAGTTTGTTTGTACTTTATTAATAATACCATAAAATCCTCATAATTTACATATTTAACTTCTTCTGTTGTGATTAAAAGTCCTCTTGAATTAATGTTTCAGAGTTATTATCAAGTTCTTTACGTAATCTTTTTGCTTTATTGTGTACAACTTTAATTGTTTTCTCGGTTACTTGTTGAGCTTTAAAAATTAGTTGAAAATTTGGATATAGATGTGGATATTTTTGATAAACAGCCGATGTTAATATTTGTACTATATATGTTGTCAAAACTAATTTGACCTTGACTCAACTCTTAAAATTTCAATTTTTAATTGCGTCTGACTCAATTAATTGCATCAATCACTAGTAAAAATCAAAATTTGCTTTGACTCAACTTCAATTTTTCTCAATTTTAATTGCGTCTGACTCAATTCAATAGTTTTGACGACATGTATAATTTGTACTATCCCATTTATATGAAAATTTTCCTACGGATATTAATATATTTAATAAAACTTTGAAATTGATCAGATTGAACATTAAAAGCAATAATATTAGACAAATCATTTGCATTTCCTCCAAAATTAATCCACGAAAATAATATTTTTTTTTCTTCACTAACCCCAATAGAAAGTTGATAAATATTACTTTTAATATTAGTAAAAATAGAAAACTCAGGTAAAATAGGAACCCATATTTTTCCTTCATTTCCTTTGAGATGATAATATGTGCTATTATAATTTTGTGAAATATCTATATACTGGGAATGCATATCTAAAACTTGTAGTACAGATGCTGTATCCATTATTAAATGCGAACCATTTGCTCTTGAATAAAGTTGATAATTTTTATTGTAAGAAAGCAAAGTTTCGAACCATTGGGATTTACTCATTTCTATTTATATATATATTAAAGTAGTTTTTAGTCATTTTTCTGAATTTATATACAAATTTCGAAATAATTTTTTTTAAAATAAAGATAAAATTGTTTTAAACTTTTTCTATAAAGTTTTTATTACATTNAAGCAATAATATTAGACAAATCATTTGCATTTCCTCCAAAATTAATCCACGAAAATAATATTTTTTTTTCTTCACTAACCCCAATAGAAAGTTGATAAATATTACTTTTAATATTAGTAAAAATAGAAAACTCAGGTAAAATAGGAACCCATATTTTTCCTTCATTTCCTTTGAGATGATAATATGTGCTATTATAATTTTGTGAAATATCTATATACTGGGAATGCATATCTAAAACTTGTAGTACAGATGCTGTATCCATTATTAAATGCGAACCATTTGCTCTTGAATAAAGTTGATAATTTTTATTGTAAGAAAGCAAAGTTTCGAACCATTGGGATTTACTCATTTCTATTTATATATATATTAAAGAAGTTTTTAGTCATTTTTCTGAATTTATATACAAATTTCGAAATAATTTTTTTTAAAATAAAGATAAAATTGTTTTAAACTTTTTCTATAAAGTTTTTATTACATTTTATTATTAGATTCTAATGGTATTCAAGAATTCGTAACTACAAGGTTAGAATTCGTAGTATTTTAAAAAGTTTTAAAATTTTTTAAATATACTCTAATAATAAACTTACACTCAAATTTATTCTATTAATAGGTTTTGTCTTCGAAAAATGGCTATTTATGTTGCAGGCAAGTTGCGCAAGTTTTGAAGGACTTTACTTTTGTACAACTTCAAAAATACGATTTTCGTCATAGTGATATTAATATTACGTGATAACGTAATCTATACCCTTAATGTAATAAGATATCAATCAGCGCTGAGCTCGAAGCAGATTAAATACTTTAAATAAATAAAATAAATGAAATACTTTGCAATTTGAAGAAATCTACATTTCTCGAAACCCCGAACCCAGCAGTATTTATGTATCTTTTGGGGACACCTGCAACGCAGAGGGCTACATTTTTGGTCACCATGGATTGTGATTATCCTTACTTGCACTGGTCGAAATATCTATTGGGTACCTGGTAAGTATATAATAGGTGCCCGATATTCAACATATCGGGTACCTGATTGACGGTGTAATCGTCCCGAAGTTCGAGCACCTATCGGGTATCTATCGGGCATTGATATTTTGTCATTTTTTTTTAAATTATTTATTTTTTATCGGGTACCTATTATCCATATATCGGGTATAGTATATTATTATATATCGGGCATAGTATATCTTTGTATATTGGACACCTATTATTCATATATCGGGTATAGTATGTTGCTGTATATTGGGCACAGTATATCTCTATATATTGGAAACTTTTTTTCTTCGATCGGGTACCTATCGGTACCTTTTATTTTATATATATATATTTTTCACTTTCTTATTTTCGAAATAATCACATTTTTTAGTTTATTATAAAAAAATAATAAAATAAAATATATTACTTATTAATAAAAAATATAAAATGAAATATATTTTAATTATACTATATATAATATATTTCATTTATATTTTTTATTAATAAATATGAACATTTTATATACTATATAAAACGTTATCAATTATACTATATAAAATATTCATATTTAAATCTATCTAATTATTTTTTTTTATTTTTTTTAGATTTTTTATTTTTTTTTCTTTTTCTTTTTCTACTACTTGTTATACCTGCTACCCAAATTCAAAATCCAAATGCTGAAATCCCAAATGCCAAAATCCCAAATCCCAAATCCCAAATTACAATTAGTATTTTTTGCTGGAATCCCAAATCCCAAATACTAATAATTTGTACATTTTGGCGTCCCAAATCCCAAATTATTTGGGATTTGGGCAACACGTATACTACTTGTTCCTACCTCCTCATTATTATCATTATCTTCTTCTTCCTCATTATTATTATTATCTTCGTCTGGATTATAAATTGGAATATCTCTGTTAACTCAATTCAAGTGTTCTATACATGTCGTCAAAACTATTGAATTAAGTCAGACGCAATTAAAATTGAGAAAAATTGGAGTTGAGTCAAGGCAAATTTTGATTTTTATTAGTGATTGACGCAATTAGTTGAGTCAGATGCAATTAAAACTTGAAATTTTAAGAGTTGAGTCAAGGTCAAATTAGTTTTGACGACATGTATAAAGTGTTCAAACGCCTTCCTACTCAGTGTCCAAATTGGAGCACCTTTCAGAATTTCGGCCTCTGTTTTGTTTTGTTTATGGCGTTCAGATCTGATTCTAGCCTTTTGCGCTTTTTGTGTATTTGCTGGTCTACACACAATATCAATCATTTGATCAATTCTTTTGTGCAATAATTTTTTTAACTGTAAAATGTAATTTATTAATATCATACCCGATAGGTATAAAAATATATTAATTACTGTTGATCTACTTACCGATTCAGATCTCCACCATTTATCCTTAATATAAATCGATATTGTCATTGAGGTGATAGAAGTAGCTGCTGTAGTACCTCTATTTCTATTACTACTATTACTATTACTATTACTATTATTATTATTATCATCATCGTAATTATTATTACGATTATTATCATTATCGTTATTATTATCATTATTACGATTATTGTCATCATCGTTATTACGATTATTATTATCGCGATTATTACTATTATAATCATCGTTATTATTATTATTATTATTATCATTATTATTATTATCGTTATTATTATCGTTATCATTATTATTATCATTGTTATTATTATTATTATTGTCATCATCAACATTTATTATGCCAAACGCATCTCCAAATGAACCTTGTTTTATAAATTTAATAATTGATTTAGTTACAAATTAAAATAATAATAAATATAATTTATAAATATAGTACCTTCACAATATTTGTATTCTTCGTCTGTCATTTCCCATTCTTCAGAGTGGTATTCAGTTTCATTTAATATTTTTTTGACCTCCTTTCGAGGATACAAGGCCAATTTTTCGTCACCTCCTTGAAACAGGTATTCTGCTGCCCTGTTTCTCAGTTTCTTCTTCTATTTAAAATAAAATTATATCAATACTATACTTGATAGCTAGCTATATTATATATTATTATAAAAATCCTACCTTTTGCATGTTAGTATTCTTTTTCAGTCTCCTTAATTCTATTTTTCTATTTCCTTTTATTATAGTTCTATGTATTNTATTATCATTATTATTATTATCGTTATTATTATCGTTATCATTATTATTATCATTGTTATTATTATTATTATTGTCATCATCAACATTTATTATGCCAAACGCATCTCCAAATGAACCTTGTTTTATAAATTTAATAATTGATTTAGTTACAAATTAAAATAATAATAAATATAATTTATAAATATAGTACCTTCACAATATTTGTATTCTTCGTCTGTCATTTCCCATTCTTCAGAGTGGTATTCAGTTTCATTTAATATTTTTTTGACCTCCTTTCGAGGATACAAGGCCAATTTTTCGTCACCTCCTTGAAACAGGTATTCTGCTGCCCTGTTTCTCAGTTTCTTCTTCTATTTAAAATAAAATTATATCAATACTATACTTGATAGCTAGCTATATTATATATTATTATAAAAATCCTACCTTTTGCATGTTAGTATTCTTTTTCAGTCTCCTTAATTCTATTTTTCTATTTCCTTTTATTATAGTTCTATGTATTTGATACCTAGTTTCCCACCTAGTATGTATTATTTCTAACAAATCTGTATCTGATACTGTATATTTTTTATTTATTATTTTATTTAGGTGAGGTAAAAGTTTTGTGATTATAAAATCACGTTGTTTCACCCATGTAAGTTTTGGTTTTATCGGATATTTTGTTTTGTATTTGGAATTATAAACCAAAAATAATTCTTTCTATAATTAAATAAATTTGTATTAGTTATTCTGTGCCCAATATATGTATAATATAAAAAATCAAAAAAAAAAAACAATTTACCTTAACTCATTTATATGATTCGGAATCTAAATATTTTATTGTTTTTTTTTTTTTTTTTTTTTTTTTTTTTTTCA